>JANAVB010017800.1:9111072-9339737 GCA_029216955.1 Iris pallida | reverse complement strand
TTTTAGGAAAAAAAAATGGGTGCAGGTCGTGACAAGTTTTTGTGGTGGCCATGCAGGTCAGGTTTCGTAAATCATGCTAACTCGTGATAGTACTTAAGTTAGTCGTACTATTGCGAGCCTGCGACTAGAAATGCTCATTCAGGAATAAGAATTATTTACTTTAAGAGAATGACTAGGACTAGGAGTTCCTTATACAAATTTACCAATGGGTAGTCTAGGCCATGCAATTTAGAGGAGGAGTTTTGATTTTGATAGTTGTCAGATCCCCATAGGTACCTATTACCCCCTTGATAATGACATGTAATCCAATTTGGATAGATTTTCCCTTGGTAAGGCAGGGCTTCATAGAATTAATGATCTAACCTTAATAGATTATTCAATTCCTTCTCTTGTCTCTTTAGATATCGCCATCATATCTTAGTCCGAATTGCCTATTTAAAATCCTATTTTGCCGTAAGGGAATAGTTATAATTCCTGATTCGGTTATTCAAATGCGAATCTCGAGGTAGACTGATCCAAAAAATTTCTCCCATGGTTCGAATACACATGAAAGAGATACTAGAATGTTTGTAGTTCTTTGTCTTCGGTTTGTTCCTCCCTGTGCAATCTTTTATTTTAAAGGGTTGTGACTGATAGGACAAATACTTACGCCTTATTTCATAGTCAACTTGTTTGAATCTCTAGAAGCTCATAAACTTTTACAGACATAGTTAAAGGAATGTTAGTTAACTCATAATGGCAGGACAGCAGCGCACTGTCACCATTTATTTGAATTATGGAGACTATGGATTCACTGCAGCCAGCAGCGCACTGGCAAGGCACGACCCCTAGAGTTGAAATTGGTTTAAGAAAATATAGGTTATAGAATATTGCTAAACTATAGCTAGTGGTCCTCTTTTGACCGTAGTCACCTTGTGTCAATCTAAGGAAGAGTATCGGATAGCATATCACCCTGAAATCACGAATCCAAGGGTTTACCACGGCCCGAGTATACGGGCGAGGCATAACTCTCGGTGAAATGACTTCAGACGTGATTACAAGTTAGGATATTATGGAGGATAGGACAATGCCATGTATGTCCAATAAGAACCGAAACCAATATTAGTGGAAGTTTTGTAAGATGGATAGCACGTCTCCCGATCTAGCTTTCTGTGGTCCTTGTGACCTTTTGACGAGATATTGATTGACGCTAATAGGTTTACCTAGAATATAGAATTTTGAGGTCCATAACCCATTAGTCGACCAAGGCCTTGGATAAGAAGATAGTAGGAAGACTGTATAAGCAAGAACACCTGGTAAATGTTTGATTCTCACAAAACTCGAACTATTTGTGCCTTCTTTCAAAAATCTTGTATACTAGTAATTTGACTATTTTGACCAATATTGCTATCACAGCCTAGTTTTGCAAGCTTACTCTTTTATCGAGTTTGATTCAAGACATATGTTTATTGGGGACGCCCACTAACATAGTGTCTAATCAGAATCGATGTATTACGGTCTGATCAACCGTAGTGCACTCGGTTCGCTCTCCCTCTGATTAACCTACGTGGATTGAGATGTAGATGTCTCTAGGATCTCATCCGCTACTGCATTGACAATTTCTCTTGAATTATACATTCGCCTTTGAATCATGTAATTGTGTTTAGTGACATCTCCCTTAAACTCTTTATTGTTTTTGTCTTTCGCTGATTTGGAAAGACGAAAGCTTGTAATTGGTAGTGAGATATCTCCCATGACTATGGTAGTTGTATACACAAGTGTAGCTACCATCGACCAATCATGTGATTGAGTTACTCATTCTCCTCTCGACCCTCAAACTACTATTGGGACTTTCAATCCATCTAAATTTGAGAATGATTAGGGTTTTACCCTTAGTCAAAATGCCAACCAGGAGACTATCTATTTTCAAGAAACCAATTTGTTGTGAGTCTCTAATTTATTGCTTGAAGCTTGCTTTAACTAGCAACCCTAAAACCCATACCTCTAGAACTCTTGTGACAATAGTTTGGCAGGCTTAACACAAATAGAAACTCACGACTCAGTTGTTAGAAATCTTTTCGTAGGATGTGCCTTAGAGTTGGCTACCCCGTCGATAACTCTCGTATATGGTGGACGAGTAGGTCATTCTATTTTATCGACCATGTGTCATTGTACACACTCATTTTCCATTCACTGAGGAACGATCCTTGAGTGGACTTATATCTAACATATTCCGTTACGTCGTGCCTTATTCTTTATCAACAAGAGTCAGGGTACAACACCGGACCTTGGAATTCTTCTAACCTCACTATTCCTAAAAACATGTCCTAGTTTCTAAGGTGAGTAGACTGTAAGCCTTCTAGAATTTTGTGGTATGCAGGGATTACCGGTTGATTGGAATAATTTCCATTAGGATGATTATTAGTGCCCCACGGACTTCCATTTTTCATTTAGATCATTTTGTGTCCCCGGCCATGTCATTAATATTCGGAGCACGAGATCAGCTGTTACCTTCCAACAAATTTTATATACAAGATCTAGACGAGTCCACCTTCATCTAGGTATATCATATCCTACTCAAACACGTGCCCTTGTACTCTATTTTTAAGGTATGACTTTCAGGTAAAAATGAATAGCTATAACCCTTACCATAATACCCGTATACTTTTCGATTTCCATTAGAAACTCCACCTTGACTCAATTCATTCGACCCAATATATGGTTGTAATCTACTCGAAGCCACTACGCACATGAAACTAGTGTGCCACTCAATTGTGTCTTCTCATGCTAATTAAACACCAAAGTTACTGAAGACGTATTTTTTTGAGCTTTAGGAACCTGGCTAACCCACCTGACTGGCAACTAGCTCAACCACTTGGGTAGAAACCTATTCTAGGTTACCCTAGCCTAGTAGAAATAGTTTTATCATTGGAATCTTGTCCAGTCCATATAGATTGAAGCCAAGGTACATACAACCGATGATTGATATCCAATTAGGGAACCCATTAAGATCCAGTAATACCCCTTTTATGCATACCACCATAATTGGACTATGAGGCCGAACTATTTTAAATAGGTCCCTACACCTATTATGTAATCTCCACCTCTTAGATTGGGAAGTCATTCGTAACCTTTATTCCATCTACCTGGAAGTCGCATCCTTTAATACATTTTATCCCTTGCTTGTGTGTTTAAATAACCACGGAAAGATCACAATCTTGATTCCTCAAATTTCGTTCTACTATGGAAACTATTTAGAATTTCGGGAATGGAACTTCTGTAGTGCACAGATTGCAAGACCCTCTGAGAAACGAAGGGTTCTTAGACCTAGCAAGTAACTGGACTAGAGTAGCCCACTCTAGCGAATAAGTCAATGGTTCATAGACTTTCATTCCATATGCAGCATTGGATACTCTCTACCGCTCTAGAAATTTTATTTTACTCTCGATTGTTCTTCCTTATTTTTCTGCCCTTCCTATTTCGGAGCGACGAATGGTCATGTTTATTGGAATTTACAAATATTTCTTAACTACCTGCGTAAGTTTGTTGCTTGTTAAAATTTTGGTTTGCTTGATAGATAGGAGAGGTTTATAGGTGCTATATACAGTAGATATTTATTGGTAGCAATTATAGCAATTAGTCGGATGATTATATAGTTGTAGGGACATACCTTTGAGGGAGTAGTGTGACTAAAGGTGGGTAGAAGTCCTCGGAGTTTCTTAGTTACAAGATGGCTAGGAGGAGGATATAAACTGTTTGAGGAATTAAAAATTCAAGGAGATTAAGGTAATGGTAGATTTCTTTTTTCGAATTTAAGGAATAGTTACGAATTAGAATTTCGAGGACGAAATTATTTTAAGGTGGGTAGATTTGTAGCCCCTCTTCCCAAAATTTTTAATATATATTTTATTTATTTATTTAAATTAAATTGTGATTTTTAGAATTTATAAATAATTATTTAGTTATTTATTACGGTAGATGATTTTAGCCATGATGGAGTTTTGGAGTACACGGTGACTAGAAATCGTGGCACGGATAGTGCCATGGCGTGCCTTGACTAGTGTATTAGTCCTGGTAGGGAAAGCCGAGCCATAGTGATATCCTAACTAGGAAAACCAGGCCAAGTTACGACTTAACCCTTACCGAAGATTTATTTATTTATTATTTATATTATTGGGTTTAGGGAACCCGGTTGTACCGAACTAGTCCAGACTGGACCCGAATTGAGCCGAGCCCATGTAGTCGTGCGACTCGCCCAAAGACGTTCATGTTGATATATTTCTGGTAGGATTATGACGTATTCCATTTTAATGACCCAATGCAGGTTTATAAGTATTTTATTAATAAATATTATGGATATCAAAATTAGTTGATATTCAATGGTAATTATACAAATAGGTCCTTGTACGTTTTGGGGCTACTAGAAGGCTGTACAAATGTTATATATATATACCATTATTGGTTTATTAAATTTTGTTATTATTATTATTATTATTATTATTATTATTATTATTATTATTATTATTATTATTATTATTATTATTATTATTATTACTATTGGGATTGTTATTTAATAATATTGTTTTTATATTATTTTATTGTCAAATAAAATTATATATGTGTGAATGTGAATGTATGTATATATAAATATTATATATGGGTGTATTTGTATATATATATAAATATATATATAATAGTGTATGTGTGTGTAATATAAATATATATAATAGTGTATGTGTGTGTATATATATATATATTTTTTTTTTTATGTGTATGTGTGTATATATAAATATATATAATAGTGTATGTGTGTGTGTATATATATATATAAATATATGTATATAAATGTATATATATATGTATATAAATGTATAGTGTATATATATACGTACGTGTGTGTGTGTGTATATATATATATATATATATATATATATATATATATATATATATATAAATATATATATATATAAATGTATATATATATTATATATATATATATATATATATTTTCCATTTCTATATACATATATTTTTTTTCCATTTCTATATATATATATACTTATTGTATACATTTATATATATATATATATATTTATATATATATATATATATATATATATATATATATATACTTATTGTATATAGAAATGAAAATAAAACACCCAGGAACAGCAGCATTCAGGCCAGCCGAGCCCCGCCCAAGAGACCACAAGCCAGCACACCCCGTGCTGGAAAAATCCCACAGCCCAGCCTGAGAGAAGCAGCGCAGACTCGAGCATAAGGCTTGTGCACGCGGTGCATATAAATAGAGATCGAGAGAGCGATCGAGAGGAGTTGATGCAAAACCCTAACCCATGCCTTTCTGATCTCCTCTCCCTGGCGCACCCCTCCAGCCACCGCGCACCGCCGCAGCAGCGTCGAAGAGCCGCCGGAGGCCGTACGCACGCGGGAGTACCACATCAGTCCGCGTCAGCAGCAGTCCTGCGAAGCCAACTTCGCGGCGAGTTCTCGCAACGCATGGTCGATCGTTTAACGATCTATCACTTCAGGTACGCGTACTATATATACGTCTCAAGGTCCCTTCGATTAGTTTGTATCTTGTAGCCTATAATCGCTCGAAAAATCGATACGAAGAGGGAGAAAAACTTGTCAAAAAAAACAGAGTTACAACTGTCCAGACCCTATTTAGGAAGGCGAATAATCGCTGCTCCATCAAGTAAAATAGGAAATCATCTGAATAGGTTTAAAGACAATATAATCAGGATTACAACCCAACTTTTAGACTGAATTTTTGTTTATTGTGCAGTACGAAAACCCTATGTGAAAATCGAGAAAAATCTAGGAAAATAGTTTTCAAAAATTAAAAAACCCTTCGATACGACGTGCGTCCTGCCAATCCGGACGACGTGGTCGCGAACTGAAAGCATCGAAAGATGTGTAACGACTTCGTGGTCGTGTGGGCTGTGACGGAATTCAAATTGGTCGCATGTGCGCGACGAATTTGATCCGTATCCGTCAAATTTATCGTATCGGCCTCTGTGCAAATTTCTCAATTAGTTTGTGCACGTTCATCAGATGGAGACAAAACTTACACCAGCAGGACCGTATTATTTTTCTAGTCCTGTATTCCAAGTTTGGTCCAATTCTGAGATAGTTGATCGAATCGCCGTTTTGCGGGTCCCACGGTCCGATTCAACGGGCAATTTTGTGTACAGCCTGCCGAAATCCAACTCTGGACATACGATTAGGTTCATATAAGAAAACTGGATCCGTAGACATATAGTTTGACGACTTTAGAGACCGTTGACTCTGGCACGCTTTTCGGTGCAAAGCGGGTCCAACGGCGGACACCGTTTTGGCCCGAAATTATTGTTTTGCCCCTGTGTCTAGAATTGGACTTAAGGGCAGTCGATTCTAGCTATTTTGACTATTCTAAGAACATTGGTAATGTTTATTTCATCTTTCGGGGACTGTTGTACGAGTTTTGACTATTGTGGCATTCTTAGTGATTCAGATTATCGGTTACACCAGCACAGGACCACAGGCGAGTACAGTTTATTGTCTGTATTTTGATATTGATTTTTACTATGTTTCATTAATTGGCCATTGGTTATGTGATTTTTATACTCTATTATAAATTGTTGAGTCGGGAATAAGAAGTACCAATTGCAAGGATATGTGATCCGACCGTAGACAGTGTTTATTTTCATGCAGTAGACCTCGTAGACAGTGTTTATTTTCATGCAGTAGACCTCATAGACAGTGCTTATTTTTATGCAAGTAGACCTCGTAGACAGTGCTTATTTTCTACAAGTAGACCTCGTAGACAGTGCTTATTTTTCTGCAAGTAGACCTCGTAGACAGTGCTTATTTTTTATGCAAGTAGACCTCGTAGACCGCGCGGTGTAGTATCCCAAACTGATCACATATCAAAGGTACTTCTAACAGTTGGAGAAAGTATTTTGTGTCTATTTATTTGCTATTGGTTTTCCGTATTTCCTGTTTATTTTCAAAAATATGTAATCGGTGTCTAACCTCTGTTGTATAGTCATTTTCTTTATTTGAAATTCCATTCAGTGAATTGTGCTCGTTCCTTCCTGAATGGAAACCAATATTTTTTAGGTTAGCCGCGGATTCACTTAGCTTGGGAGTGACGGGTATACTTGTAGACAAAAAGCCTAGAGACTAGCTAGATAGATGAGTTGTAGTCATTCCATATTTGTACAAGTTTATATTTTTCTGTAAAATGTAAAACTTGTGATCAGTTATAAATTAAATTAATTCTATGAATGAGCATTACTTGTGATTTTTGAGCAATGTGGCTATACAGCGTTCTACCGTCGACACTGTGGCATAGGCTGGCTTGGATACGTCTCGTATTCGTTTAGGAAAAAAATGGGTGTGGGTCGTGACAAGGGTTGTGTACATACCGGTGTGATCGGTTTGGATATTGTTCGAGCGAGGAGGATGCACGCTCGCCTCAAAGTTGGCTCGGAGAGCAGCTGTGCTGCTGTTGATGTTGCTGTGGCTGCCAGCTCTGTCCGACGACTCCGGCGAAGTCTGCCGGCGACGGCGAATCGGGCAGATGTGCGCGGCTGGCAGGGTCGTACGAGGGTGGCGGGGCGACGAGGTATTGGTTAGGGTTTTTTTTTGCGCGTATATATATATATATATATATATACATATGCACGGTTGAATGGGAGGCTGGGTCGCAGGTTACTGAGATGGGCCGCTCGCGAGAAATTGCCTTGGCAATTTCTCGTGAGCTGATGTCCTCTTTTTTTTTCCTTATTCATTTATATTACTTAATATATATAATCTTTATATATATTTAGTTTATACTAAAATAAATCTAATAAATAAATTTCTAAAATCGTAAAAATATTTCTAAAACCTTTTAATAACTAATAAGTACAATATTAAAATTATAAAATGATACTGTAAAAATAAGGTTTCTTAAAAATATTTCAAAATGATAAAAATATTTTTTTTCAGAATGTTTAGCGAATAAACTTGTAAACATTTACATAATATATACATATAATGTAGCTTTTGCTACCAAATTATTTACAAACCAAAAATCCAATTTAAAAATACTGTAAAAATGTCATAAGCAAAAATTAATTAAAATATATCTAAAATTTAGGGAGTTTACATCCTACCCAACTTATAAAAATTTTGTCCTCAAAATTTAAAATATCTTAATATATAATAAAATATAAGGTGACTAGATTTGGTACGTCGGAGGGCAGGTACGTCATATCATAATAGTTTTCGAAATGATGGAGGTGGTATTTGTAAAAGGATCCAAATTCGCGTAGTATTCTGCAGGATGGGGTATCTTCAGTCCAGACTCTACCCAACTTATAGTAGTTGGCTAATCGTACATATCGTTGCTACAAAACTTCTGAGTAGGACAATTTCTAAGGAGCGCTACAAGAATATTGGGCACATTCTGACTACAGTCATAGATTCTAAGTGAGCCTCAATATTACTATGGTGTTCTTGGTTAATAGCTTGTGTAAGAGAATTATTACCATCTAACCTCGTTTCTATCGGCCATGCTTTCAACAAGATAGTAGGAATCGCTTGTTCGAATATAACTAAAATGTGTTAATTCAACAAAATTTCAGTCTTCGCCTAACATGGGTAACTAAGGGATGAGAGTCCACAATTGTGCAGAACCTTGTTACGAATTTTGATTAGGTTAGGGTCTAAAAATCTTTAAATCATAATGACTAGTACGTGTGGGTTAGTATTTGGTTTTGCGTAGGAGGCATGTGCTTGCTCGAATAAAAAGCATATGTCATAGGTGTGATGTGTCTTGCATGGACCATGGGTGTTTAGTTTCTCGAGGGAATGGGTCAAATTTTTGCATGGTTAAAATCAAATAAAACAAAAAGGTCATATATGGTTTGTTCTAAGGGGAAAAAACGAGTCATACTTGTGGCGTAATTGAAAGGGGTACAAGAAGGTGGGTTTGCGTAGGACCTGCATGTCATATGTGTAGTTTGACTAGTCTAGTTCATGGGTATGGTGTTTGTTGGAAGGAAAAGACTATTGTTGTACTTCAATTATCTAAGTCATAGTAGAGGGTATCGGTTGGTACGGATAGAAATGGACGTTATGAACCACTAAAATTTTAGCCTAAGTGGAATTGGTCTACCTTAATCATCTGCTAATCCAAGAACCCTGCGTTCCAGAGAGGCTTGTCTATACCCTAAGGAAATTCCTTTCTCGAAATTGAAACTAAGACACGATTCTGTAATAGAACAAAATTTAAAGAAGCAAGGTTTCTATCTTTCGTTGTGGTTATCTAAATGTACGAGCAAAGATTATAAATGCAGCACGAAGATCACATCGTAACCTCCAAACAGATGGTACAACGGTTACAAATGTCATCCTATATCTAAGAGAGAGATAAAGAGAGTACGCTAAGTTCAAGGTACTACCTAACTTATAGAAATTGGTTAAACATAGAAAGTACGGTAACAGGACTTCTAAGAAGATCAAATTTCAAGGAGATGTTGAGGATATGAGTTACTTCTGATCATAGTCATGGACTCTATAGGAAGCCTAAGTATTACTCATTTAACATTGTCCATGTATTGACCATATTTCATCAAGACAGTAGGAAGGTCTTAGTCAAGCATAACCAAAAAAAAAAAAAAAGTTGGTACGGCATGATTCTATTTCATCTCATAACATAGGCTACAAGAGATATGATTACAAAATTTATGGAAGGAGAATTAGTAGACCACGAGATGGGGACTACACGATAGGTATAAGGATCCATTTCATCAAGTTTGGTTTTTACAGCCCAAATATGGCGATATGCAAGGATGGGTTTAACTGGGTCTTAATGGATTCCTTAATTAGGCCATCGATCTTTGATTGAATGAATCATACGTTTTAATCCATATTGACTGGATGAGATGCTATAAAATCAATCTGAGCCATTCCTAGTAGGTTAGGGTAATCTTATATAGGTTTCAAGTTAAGTGGTCGGCCTAATTTTCAGCCGGGTTGGTTAACCAGGTTTCTAGAGCCCGAGGATAGGCCTTATGTGACTTTTGTGTTTGAGTAGCACAAGAAGACTCAATTGAGTGGTACACTAGTGGCATGTGTGTATAGGGCTTCGAGTAGATCACAACCATGTATTGGGCCAAAAGATTTGAGTCAAGATTGGATCTCTAACTGTAGTCGGAAAGTACATCGGTGTTATGGTAAGGGTTATCGCTAGTCCCTTATGACCTGAAAGTCGTATCATAAAAATAGAGTACAAGGAGATGTGTTTGAGTGGGACATGATATGTCTACTTGAAGGTGGACTCGTCTAGGTCTTGCATATAAATTTTGTTGTAAGGTAACAGCTAGTATTACACTCGGAAATCAAAGTCACGGTAAGGGACACCCAAAAGATCCAAAAAGAAAGCGGGAGTTCACGAGTCACTAATTCATCATCCTAGTGAGAATCAATTTCAATCAATCGGTGATCCCATAGTTCCTAAAAGTAAGAATGTCTTACAATTTATTCACTCTAGAGACTAGGACATGGTTTTAGGACTAATGAGGTTAGAAAATTTCAAAGTTGTAGCATCGTACCTCGACTTTGATAATAAAGGATAAGACACGATGTAACGGATAATGTGATACGGTAGATAGGAATCAAATTCAAGGATCGTACCACGAATTCTAATAAATGGAAAACAAGTGCGTACAATGATACATGATTCGATAAAATATAATGAACCACTGTTCCATAATATACGAAAGTTATTGATGGGGTAACGAACTCTAAGACACGTCCTATGAAAGATGTCTACCGGCTAAGTCGTAAACTTCTATTGGTGTTAAGCCGGTCAGAATATAGTCATAAGATTCCTGATGGCGTTGCACATAGTGCTCATGCATTAAGGTTGTTAACTGGTAAATCATAATATGACAGGGTATTATGCTATGGTATTGGCTAAGCTACTGAAGGTGTTGTTCTAATGCTAAGTCACACCTTTAATAATAAAATTTTATACCTAGAATGACACCTGCTGAATCCCTAATCTCGGAATGGGTGTCTATCACAGTCATTGTTTGTCCTTTTTTGGTCTATTCTTCCCATTGCTAAACTGTGGGCTTGGTCGAGTAAGGGTTGGGTTAAGGCATAAGGGTTGCTAGTTAAAGCAAGGATCAAGAAAATAATCAGAGACTACAATAATTGGTTCCTTGAGAAAATATAGTCGCCTTGGCTGGTGTTTCGACTAAGGGTATGATTCCAATCCTTATCAAATTCAAATGACTAGAAGGTCGCGATAGTAGTATTAGGATCGAGGGAAGAACGAGTAAATTAAGGCAAGGTTGCAGTCACATGGCTGGCCGATGGTAGTTACACTTGTGTATACAATTATCATGGCCATAGGGGAATACTCTGTATCTATCTACCAAATACGAGCATTCGTCCTTCTAAATTAGTGAAAGATGAAAGCAATAAAGAGTTCAAGAAAGATGTCATCGAATACAATTATGCGATTCAAAGGCAAATGTATACTTCAAGAGGAACTGTCAATGCAGTCGCGGATGAGATTGTAGATACCTCTATATCTCAATCTGTGTGGGATAATCATATGAAGAGCGAACCAAGTGCACTATGGTTGATCAGACCATAACACATTGATTCTAATTAGACAGTATGCTTGTGGGCGTCCCCAGTATACATATGTTCTGAACAAGCTCGATGAAGAATAAGCTTGCAAAACTAGGCTATAAATAGAGACATCATTTATGGTAGGGCAAAGTATAAGTATGGGAAATAATGATGAAAACAGTAATAAAGAGTTCAAGTTTCACAAAGATCTAAGTCTTGTCTGGTGTTCCTGCTTATACAATCGTCCTACTGCCTCTTGTATCAGGCCGGGGTTGACCAATGGAGTATGGGCTACTAAAATCTCTATATTTTAGGTAATCGTGTCTTCCTGCACTAGCATATATTCAGTGTCTCCTAGTTATATTCATTAATGGATTATAAGAACACGGGGTGATAGGCCGTGAGGCATACTACCCAACTTATAAGAGTTAGCTAATAGGGTGGTTGAGAAATAATACGTGTGTGACTAGTATGAGTTGTCTTCTTAACCTTTCTATCGGACACGAAGGAAAAGTTAAGATTTATGGTAGAAAAGAAATCAAGCAGAAGGAAGTAAAGGTAGTCGGACTAGAGTTCGAGATTTGGAATCAAGGGAGGAAGTCAAGCTTGTAGATGAGATTCCTATATCCTAAACCTATCTGCAAGCTCATATCGGTACAGTAACGTAATCGAAGTGACGAACTCGACCTGCATGGGCCACCACAAAAACATGTAATGCCCCAGTCCCAAAATATTTAGGACTAAGTACGTATCCATGCCAGCTGTACACATACGAAGTATACTCCAATATATGAAAATCTTGTACGTGTACATAAGCTGTGAAATGTAGTAAAATTATGATAACTAAATCTCATCCACAAAATCAAAAAAATAATGATATAAATCAACTCAAGAAGTTGTCACTTATACATGTAGTTGGGCGGAGACAAATCCACTACCAACTATTTTAAAAGAGAGAAATATACAAGGAAGGGATAGATAAAATGACAAGACGAACCAAGGGCAATCATCTTCGAAGGACTGGGAAAGATCACGGCCATGGCTAGAACACCTGTAAAAAGTCACAAAGCACACACTTGGAGAAATCACCAAGTCCTCAGAGGGACGTAACAAGATACAGGAAGAACATGTCATATAAATACTGAATATAAAATATGCCACAATCAAAGAAAGTGACAAGACATAAATAAGGTAGCATAACCGTACTAAAGTGAACATGCAATTAAAAAACAATCTTTCGACGCATGAGCCCTGGCTGTAAATAGGATCTGTTACGGTCCCCAATTGGGCACCAGCGACCTATGCGCATGACGTTGAAAAACGACAGTGGTCAACCTGAGAGGCTAATCATACCCGTATCTCCAGCGAAGCTTCCGGGTTAAAAGGGAAGTACTATCGAAGCCCATACATCAGGTATTGTCCTTCCCACCCAATGTACTTATCTAAGTCACATCCACGAACATGTTTCTCTACTAACTGCTAAGTCTCCTAACATGCTCCTATTAGCAGTTAGTCCTAACGCATGCGCACTGGGAATCAGCCAACATACAAGGACCTCTACATGCCACTCATCTCACACATCCTCGTGGTACAACTGTGTCAAGGTATATACGATACACTATAAACGGTAGTCCCTTAACTCTAGGTCCATATGCAATCAAAGGATAATAACAAGTAAGCTAATATCACTGAGCAAGTAGTAAATCAAGAACTGTAAGAACTGGAAATAAATGAACAGTAATATGTAATAAAATGCAAACTAAAAATAAACAGTATAATGGCAAGGTATCTTGCCTGAGGTTGTGTGCAAAAAGACGACGTCCAATAGCCCGAACTGTCAGAATAGCAAAGCGATGAAAGCCAAATCCCGTATGTCCTCGGATGCAGAAATAAACACGATGAACGTGTCCAAAATATAAGATATATCTATGAAATGCCTGTCCAAAAGTCAAATTTTGGAACAGGGGCAAAATCAAAATTTTGGGTCAAAACGATGTCCACCGTTGGACCCATTTTGCATCGAAATACGTGCCAAAACCTACGGTCTCTAAAGTCGTCAAACTACATGTCTATAGGTTCAGTTTGAGGAGACAAACCCAACGGTATGTCCAATTTTGGATTCCGATGAGCCGTGCACAAAATCACCCGTTGGAGCGGGTCGCGGACCCGTCAAATAGGCGTTCCGATCAACCTTCTCAGAATCGGACCAAACTTGGCATACAGGACCAGAAAAATGATACGGTCCTGCTGGCGCAAGTTTCATTTTGATTCGATGAACGTGAACAGAGTAATTAGGAAAATTGCAAATAGGCCAATACGGTGAATTTTGACGGATACGCATCAAATTCGTCGCGCACACGCGACCAATTTGAATTCCGTCAAAGTCCACACGTCCGCGAAGTCGATACGCACCTTTTGAAGCTTTTGGTTCGCGACCACGTCGCCCAGTTTGGCAGGATGCACGTCGTATCCAAATATTTTTATGTTTTTGAAAACAGAATGTTATAGTTTTTCCTAATTTTTGGGATTCGATTTCTTAGCGTGTAGTTGACGAAATAAAAATATACAAAAAGCGTTATGAAGTCCTATAAGTAGCCTAAAATCTCCTTCATTAGTTTTTCAAGTCAATCGTTAGTTTGATTGAAATCTGGATGCTAACATATGGTCAGTAATTATGAAACTGTTCAATTTTGAACAGATTTTTTGTTAAGTTTGGGTTCGATCTATGATGCGTATACTACTCTAACTAAATGTATTTGAAGGAAGTTGTAGAGTTTAGGGCTGTGTACATACCGGTGTGATCTGTTTGGATATTGGTCGAGCGAGGGGGACACACGCTCGCCTCAAAGTTGGCTCAGAGAGCAGCTGTGCAGCTGTTGATGATGTTGTGGCTGCCGGCTCTGTCCGGTGACTCTGACGAAGTCTGTCGGTGACGGCGAATCGGGCAGATGCGCACGGCTGGCTGGGTGGTACGAGGGTGGCGAGGCGACGAGGTATTGGTTAGGGTTTTTTTTTTTTTGCGTGTATATATATATTGGCGGGGCGACGAGGTATTGGTTAGGGTTTTTTTTGTTTGCGTGTATATATATATATATATATATATATATATATATATATATATATATATATATATATATATATATATATATGTACGGTTGAATGGGAGGCTGGGTCGCGGGTTACTGAGATGGGCCGCTCACGAGAAATTGCCTTGGCAATTTCTCGTGAGCTGCTGTCCTCTTTTTTTTTCTTTTCCTTATTCATTTACAGTACTTAATATATATAATCTTTGTATATATTCAGTTTACACTAAAATATATCTAATAAATAAATTTCTAAAATCGTAAAAATATTTCTAAAACCTTTTAATAACTAATAAGTACAATATACACATTTGCTTGGAACTATTAGCTAAATCATAATAAAAGCTATTTAAAATTATAAAATGATACTGTAAAAATAAGGTTTCTTAATAATATTTCAAAATGATAAAAATATTTTTTTCAGAATGTTTAGCGAATAAACTTGTAAACATTTACGTAATATATATATATAATGTAGCTTTTGCTACCAAATTATTGACAAACCAAAAATCCAATTTAAAAATACTGTAAAAAAGTCATAAGCAAAAATTAATTAAAATATATCTAAAATTTAGGGAGTTTACACTTTATATTGAAATTTTCTGACTGAAACAGTTTCAAAGTTAAAAAAAATTTGGAACAGTGAATATTTTAATAATTTTCATCGATACGGCATGCACCCCGACAAACCGGACGACGTGGTCACAATCCATGAATATCTAAAGATGAATATGGATTTTGTCGACATGTGGAATTCGACGGAACTCGATTTTGCTGTGTGTGCGTGACGAAATCGAGACGTATCGGTCGAGAAACCCCGTATCGACCCTTTCGCAAACTAGCTCATAACTTCGTGCACGTTCGTCATCTTGAGACGAAACTTATACCAACAGGACTGTATCATTTTTTTGGTCTTGTATGCCAAGTTTGGTCCGATTTTGAGAAGGTCGACCGGAATGCTATTTTGGCGGGCCAATAATCCTATCCAACAGGTGAATTTGTGCACGGTCCATCGGAATCCAACTTTGGACATACGGTTGGGTTCGTATCATCAAACCAAACCCATAGACAAATAGTTTGATGACTTTAGATGCCGTAGGTACTGGCACTCTATGCGGTACAAACTGGGTCCAATGACGGATACCGTTTTGATCCGAAATTATGACTTTGCCCCTGTGTCCAGAATTGGACTTTTGGGTAGGCTTTTTAGACATATATTTTATACTAATCACGTTGGTGATGTCTGTTTTAGCATTCAAAGACAATGGCATGAGTTGACTTTCGGGGCTCACTGAGTGGTTGAGTATGGTTGGTTTGCATGCTACCCCTAGCCAACTGGGCTATTCCTAACGTGATGGTATTATCGGTTTCACCAGCAAAGGACCCCAGGTAAGTAAATTTTTGATAGTTTTCATATTTGATAACTTCTATGATTCGTGTATATAATATTATTTTACTTTGAACTTCTGTTGATTCTCGATACGATGGTTACACAAGGTGGTAATTATAGATTTTTTTATATGTTATTTTTCGTGACTTACATGTTTACCCTATTTTGTGAACTGTTGAATCTATGAGTACTAGTCGGACGGGAAAATATATTAGTAGACATGTAAATATACCCAAAAATATCCCATTTTTCTATTCGTCTTTGATAGCAGTCGCACATTTCACGTGCGGGGTACCAGATTTACCCTTAGTCATTTACATGTCGAATGTGTATTTTAACTCACTAGTTAGATGCAATCTTGCTTTATTACTGTTACTTCCTTGTCTTTATTACCATGCTCTCCTGATTTTACTCACATATTTTATGCTATGATTCTCTGTTTATTCACTCATCATGCATTTCAGTATTATTTACTGTTTTATAGATTTTATCAAATTATTGGAACTGTTGTTAGAATATACTCGTTCCATTCCTGGCTGGAAATTATATTTTTCAGATTATTCACGGCTACCCTTTTGCATCGGATTCTTGGGAGACATGGGTATACGCTGAGGTCAACCTAGAAGGCTAGTTAGATAGATTATTTATTTTATTTTATATTTGTGAGACATTGTAACTTCTTCAATTGTAATCTTTTCAAAAATTATAAAATAAATTTAAATATTGTGATTGAGCAATAATTATTATTATTTTTAGCATTATGGCTAGACAGCATTCTACCGCTGACACTACGGCGTAGGCTGGACTTGGATACGCACTCGTATCCGAAAGGCGGGTACGGGTCGTGACAAATTTTTTTGGTAGCCCATGCAGGTCAGTTTTCGTAAAAGATTATGAACTCGTGGTAGTACCTACGTTAGTCATACTACTGCGAGCCTGCAATTAGGAAATGCTCATTCACAATTAGGATTGAATTGATTTAGAGGATGACTAGGAATATGAGTCCTTTATTCAACTTGATTGTTGGGTTGTTACGGATTGTTATATAGGTGTCACGCCCCAGAACCAGAATACTGGAGAGCGGGAGAGTGACTCAGCCAGCTACGTATTACGGGTAGAAGAATACCGTATAATACGATCAATGCTGTCTAACCAGACGAGGGGGTACATACTACATAAAAGTCTTACTATGGTCATTTCACATCTATTGTCTCAATCATTCAAACAAGAAACAGAAATATAGAACATGTAAGGTAAAGCAGTAAGGCGTCCCAAACGCTCTGTCAAAATGTTCTTGATATCTGGCTTTACAAAACATAGCCAGATTGATGTAGCAAAAGTATACACAATTGTTATCAGCTGCAGTCTGACTTAATTACAATTATGCAAAAGTAAGTACAAGACAATCCGACTAACATGTCGGTGCCAAACGGCAAGGTATAAAGTAGATAAAAAAACGAGTGGTGAAGTTAAGGAACCCACTCGAGACCTCCTGCGATCATTCCTCTAGTATTGACCATCCAGGAGGTGGAAGTACGCTGAGTCCTCGGAAACTGGCTCTAAATCTGGCCATGCAAAACTAGAGAGGTTAGACCTCTAATAGCAAGTACCACAAGGGAGCACGACATGAGAACTAAAACCAGTAAGTAAGAGAATATAATAATAGATCTCTGCTTGCTACTAGAACTCACATCACATCAAGACACTTCGAACCAACCTCCCAACCAAACAAGGACAGAAGTTGGCCCGTCATGTCCTGACATTCTGATCATCCCAGTTAGGTAACAGAGTACAGTGCACAAACAAATCATCTTGAACGGCCAATCAACTCCTACTGCTTGCTATTATGAGTCCCAAGTTATCCTGGAATAATGCAATTAGGGATTCCTCAGTTCTTACTATGTGCAAGCAAGGCTAGTCTATCCAGTCGATCAATTGGCCCATGCATGAATTAGACGAGTCCTAGCAGGACGCCCGTCAATATACAATATACAACAATAATAAAAGCAGATACTGTTCCCTGCCCGTGTGGCAGATTTACAGTATCTGTGGGAACCAGCCGGCCCGTCGGGTACTAATCGTCCCAAGGGGGCTGCCATGTAAGAACTCGGGAATCCATTCTCTCCATGCAATCATTATTTTATTTAACTTAATAGTCTCTACGTTGAGTGAAATCCCATGCCGTGGATCATGGTCATTCAAATGAGTACTTTCGTACGGGGTACGATATACACAACTCTACAATGATACCAGTGCGGTTAGGTTGCAGATCTTACATAGCGTAATGCAACAATCAAATCTATCCACGGTAATCATGCCTTGACAATAAAGTGCACATGCTTCTTTTGTAGAAAAATAACTAAATAAATAAATAAATAAATAGATTGAAGCCTGCATGTGCATGTATGTCAATATTCGGGATCAGCCAGTCGAGTATAATAGTTCATAACATGAACGTGTCTCATTCATTTCATTCAATAAGACGACTAGCCAGTCTCTTGGTTCCAATTAGGAACGCATGATCAATTTAGTCAAGATCACAATCATTATCAATGGTGGCAAGGCATGAAAGTCAACTAGCATTCAGTGGGGTCGAGTCTACAACTCTCAGGGTTTAATTCTAGTCAATCGGGGTATCTATAACTCAATTCACGACGCATGGTACATCCCACGTAACAATCTATATTTAACAGAAATATTAACATATCATGATCATATCAAGTTTATGCAAAAAGGCGTAAGGATATAAAATGGACGTTAAACATCTAATAAGATATCAATATACAGGGCTATAGAAGATCCAGAGTAAGCAGGCTACTCTCATGTCAGCCTACGCTTATGCCAGCGTACGCTCAGGTCAAGCTACGCTCAAGCCAGCGTACGCCCAGGTCAAGCTACGCTCAAGCCAAGCTAGCGTATGGGAGTCATACGCTTCCAAAAGGCAGCGTATGAACTCCATACGACTCCTTACTATCCAAGTGAGCGTATGCAAGTCATACGCTCCCCAAAGGCAGCGTATGGACTCCATACGACTCCTGACCATTCAAGTCAGCGTATGCAAGTCATACGCTCCCAAAAGGTAGCGTATGAACTCCATACGACTCCTGACTATTCAAGTCAGCGTATGCAAGTCATACGCTCCCAAAGGTAGCGTATGAACTCCATACGACACACGCTTCCAAAAGGCAGCGTATGCAAGACACACGCTTCCTAAAAAGGCAGCGTATGGACTCCATGCTGCGCTAAAGAGCGCGCACAGCTCAGTGACGCAGCTAAAAAGCTAGCATACAGTGCTCACTGTCTTCTCCAAATAGCAAGAACTCCATGGTTGCACCCCAAAGCTTCAAAAGTTCATAACTTGGTCCAAACAAGTCCAAATCCAACTTTGCAAAGGTCAAAATTAGGTAGAATGAAATCCTCTACAATATGGAACCATCAAAACTTGAAAACAAAGAAGTTTGATAGATCAAAACCACCAAACTCCGAAAATACTAATTTCTAGATCTACAAAAATTAAGACTTCGAAATGAGAAATGCCAAGTTCTAAACTCTCTTAGGATCTTGCGAGGAAGATAAATGAACTACAAAAACATGGGTTCTCATGGAGAGCAAGTTGTACTTGCCTACGGTTGGTAGGTGGAGAGAGTAATGAAGAAGAAGAAGAGGAGTAATGGTGAGAAGTAAAGTAAAATGAGGAGAGAGAGAAGGGAGAGGGTGGCTTTAAATAAAAGGTGGTGGTAGGTAGGAGTTGGGCCGGGTCTAATGGGTCGGGTTTAAGGGGCTCATCCAACCGAAAATAAAACTAAAGCAGAGAAGTAAATTGCAGGAAATAAAATACAAAAATAAATTACGGAAAATTAATTGCAGGAAATAAATTAGCATGAAAATTAAAGAGCAGCTAATTAATTAACATGAAAATTTAAAGAGCAGATAATAGAATTGCAGAAAAATAAAGTGCAGAAAATAAAATGCAGGTAATTAATTAACATGAAGTTATAGGAATTTAAATACAGGATACTACATGATAAATACTAAATAAATACATTCAGGCAATATACGTATTAAAATACGCATTCTGGGAACGGGGAGTGACAATAGGCCATGCAATTTAGGTAAGGAAGTATTAAATTTAGATAACATGAGAGATTTTCATAGATACACTATTGTATTTTGATATGGCGATAGGATCCAAGGTGGGTAGACTATTCATTCGATAACTTAAGCCTTCCTAGAATTCAATCCATAATCTTGATAATTTATTCAAATTATCTTTTCTGCCATCTCTAAACATTATCATCGTTGCTCATATTCTTTAGTTATTTCCATTTGTTTTCCACTAAGAGTATATTTCCATCTATTGAGTTTGGATCTAACTCGATTATCCATATATTTACTCATTCCGAGTTAGTTTTTCGATATATATATATATATATATATATATATATATATATATATATATATATATATATATATATATATATATGTTATATATATATATATATATATGTGTGTGTGTGTGTGTGTGTGTGTGTGTGTGTGTGTGTGTGTTTTCCTCAATCTTTGAATAATTAGAGAGATATAAATTAAAGTTTATACTTCTATTGTCTTCGATCATTTTCTTCCTAATCCTGATCAATTGTGCCTTTCCTAAACATTGGCATCTCTAAGTTGTATCACTTATATTTTTTCTCGGACCTAAGAAAAAATGCTGCAAGTTTTCATGCGAAATTCTTGCAACTTCTACAACGCGAGATTTGATCCGAAGTACTCGACCAACTTCAATTCACTACAAAAAATATCCCTATTTTGCAATGGTTTTAGTGTAACGCTTATATAGATGTTGCTAAAACTATAATTTGCAACAATTATGTAACGGTTGAAATAATCGTTTCTAAATTAAATATATTTGAAATGGTTAGATATTAACCATTGCCTAATACACTTTTTGCAACGGTTCTTAAACGCTTGCTAAACATTTTATTTTCTTTTTTACAATGGTCAAGCAACAGTTTTATGAAAGTGTTGTCAAAGTGAGTTGAATGGGCAACGGTTATGCAAGGGTTTTAAGTATTTGTTACAAAATTATTGATGTTTTGCAACGATCACATAAATCCTTATAAATAGCTCATTGTTAGCAACAGTTACGAAACAGTTTTGCAATATGTTGTGAGTGAGCTTATTATTTGTAATGATTGTGCAACGATCACTACTACAAAAATGGATAACAATGGCGGCTAAATATGCTAATTGATGACATTTGTTTGACCGTCATCTATGAAGGTGTCATCTTTATTATTAGAAATCAATGACAACTCAATGCATGTCATCTTTATTTATAAAAGATGACTTTTATGTGTCATCGTTATTTATAAAAGATGACTTATATGTGTCATCTTTATTTGTAAAAGATGACTTTTATTGTAAAAAATTAATGACAGCTAAACACATGTCATCTTTACTTATAAAAGATGACTTTTATACGTCTTCTTTGTTTACAAAAAATGACTTATATGCGTCATCTTTATGAACAAAAGATGACTTTTATGTGTCATATCTATGTACAAACAATGACTTCTATGAATCATCTTTATTAAAAAAGATGACATTCGTTTATCCTAAGAAATCTATAATAGCCACACGTCATCTTTATTTATAAAATTGACTTTTATGTGTCATCTTTATTTACAAAAGACAACTTTTATGCGTCATTAAATGTTCATCATTTTCATAGTATCCCTATTTGCATCCATATTCCACAATAATGTATTTTGTATACAATATCCCATATAAGAAAAACAAACAAGGAAAAAACAATATCTAAGACCAACAAAAAAATTTATTTCATAATTATTCAAAGTGCCAACATTGAACTACAACAGTATTATTTCAGTCTCAAACGTTGTCAACATAAATTAACAATGCTTCCAAAATTTTCTAATGCATCATTTTTTACATACGGTCTTCATTAACAGTATTCAGGACAAATTTGGCCAGCTCTCCTCTTATTTCATCAATTTCTCAGATAAGAGTACTCCTTTCTCCCAGCAAACTACAAAAATAAACATAAAATCAAATACAAGATTCAAAGGTAGAGAAGTGATGAAACAACCAATAAGAACATGTTGGTAAAGTTGACAATGTCCACTCTAATATCAGATATGAGTGCTTAAATAAATAAATTGTACCTCTCTGCATCCCCAGTAGTGTGTTTATAAGGTGAAACAACATGATCTGGTACAAGAGAACCACTTGAGAATTTTTCGCATCCAAGAGCATGTATTGATGAGTATAGAAGAACGTCTTTCCATAAGGTCCCCATTATACTTTTTACAATGCAGCTCCGGAGAGAACAAGAGCACAAGTTACCAATTTATGTTAATGAACAAAAGCATTATAAATGCACATTGTCAGAAAAAGTATTATAAATTTGTTAACAATCAACTACAAACCAAACAGAAGTTAAATGTTAGGCAGCCGTCATAAGCAAATATCTAGAATATATGACATGATTTGGAATGATATCTAAGATTAGCAATATCATAAGAAAACATCAAGAACAAGTAGTAAGGGAAACCTCATGGCACAAGGACACTCATTAGGTGCTTGTGTCTAACCCAAGCTGTTAAAAAATAACACATTTAAGAACCAATTTAATGGTGCGTACAATACACGAGGGATCAAAATGGAGTCCACTATTCAGATGATCGAAGGCTCCATAAAACAATTGAGAAAGTTTTTATAGGCTATAAACTTGCCTTCAATAACACAAAGGCACATCTCTTATAGATGCTAAAAAATGTTACGTTCTTGAAATACTATAAGATTCAGCAAATTAGGATATCAATTACCAGAGGTTTGGTTTCAATCAGTACAAGATGAGGAACACAGGAACAGAACATCTACAATCATCCACTTACCTACAAATATAATTCTATGTTAAAGCTTTACTAGGTAGTATTGCCAAAACTTTCAACAATTTGATCACAATGGAGGGAATATAAAGCCTTAGAGAGCAAAAAAGTAAATTAAAATATCAATGGAAGCATGTATTAATAGAAGTATCTGTGTATGCTTCAACAGAAAAGAATAGCATGCATTCCAAAAACTGTACTAATAGAAGTATCTGTGTATCTTGGCCAAGGAGTCCTACATTACCAGTACAACTAGAACAAGCCATTCAATAAATTTCTTTAGTTCAATATGAAATTTCTAGTAAATTATCTTACTGTTTCTAAATTAAATCATATGTCAACTATCAGGAATATACAGACGTCATATGTCTGATGAGAGTGCATTGCCTTAAATGAAGGTGTATGTGCTTTCTCGTTTTATCCTGTGCATACATTCATATTGTTGATGTATGTGGACATACAACTTTACCGTATCTATTAAGACTTAAAATGTAATACATACAACACAATATCTAGAATTATTTAGATACACATCAAAATATAAAAGAAAAGAGAAATTGGATTCTCAAGAAAATCTAGGAAATACCCGGTAAGAAAGCCTTGACATACACCATCTGGGTTTTTTCTTCCAACATCCAGCTCGCAAAGCATATTCTTAAAAACGTCCATTGAAGGCTGTATCCTAGCATAAACATGAAATAAGTAATGAAATCTATACGATATACAGGTACTCTATAAAAAATTAAGGCAAGTGCTTAACAAGAAAATGTTAGATTGAACTAGATATTTTAAAAGTGACAATTTGTTGGAACAAAATACAGTTAATTGGCTTAGATACGCAAATAGTTAGCCCATCTCCTCCAGGATCATCTTACAAAATGACAATTTTTTGTAACAGTCAAACCCATCACTTGGGTTAGGTAATGAACAATCTCAGTTTCTGCAAGGACTTCACATGTAATCACCCAAAGAGCTATAATAAAAAGGTGCACGGCTATGCTTCTCTCGAGTCTTGACTAACAAAAGAAAACATCAAACATGATTCTAATCAAAATCCAGGGAAAATGTGTAATGCTCTTTATGGCAGCAACACACTGTGCATTGAAACTCAACCTCTTATTCTACTAAGACCAAGTGCATGGATATGTAGATAAATGTAGGGCCTAGGCGGTAAATCGATTCACCATGCTTCTTAGGCTGGCACCTAAGGGCTTGAAAAAATGAAGTTGAAGCATAAAATCTAATTAGAGACAGCTTAATGAGTCTAATGGTCCCAGTGGAAAAACCTAGATTCAAGCTTTGTAATCCTATGTATGCAAACAATATCAGTTGCACCATGGGCCAGCCAGATGCTTAATATTATGTTGCTTGTGTTTGTTAAAATTTTGGATCTCTTACATTATAGCTTCCAGCTCAATTTCGACAATTGGATTAGGTAGTTCATTAAATGAAGGCCAAATGTATCATTCAAAGGTTGTATCAGATGAACGAATCAAATTGAAACCAAATATTTAAATATTCAGTCACTCAAAACCTCCAAAACTAAATAGAGACTATGCAAGTTAAAATCTTATAAATTAAGGCGATAATATAAACAAAGACCAAACTAACCAATAAATGTACAATGTGAACTGCCTTGCTTTGGTATTCATTGTCCCAATCTAATTGACATTAGGAAAATCATCTCTTCCATAAGGAAAGTACACTTTTGAATGCAGATATCATAACTAATAAAACAAAATGAGAGGGAATACATCTAATTGTTAAAAATTGCTCTTCTATCGGTACCAGATCTTAAAGAATGTATAAACTTATCAACTGATTCCTTCCCACAAGGGTATTCAAAGTTTAATGAACAAAAAATTTCCAGAATTGCGGATCATAGAAAGGGACAGATTACTGATTAATTAAGAAGCCAACAAAAGAGAAGGTTAGAAGGTCATAAATTTTGTTGGTTGCAAATTTTTAAAGAGAAGGTTAGAAGATACAGCTGAATGGACGAAAATGATTCAAATAGCGGACCCCAAAAGTTTGCGATAAAAGCTTTGTTGTTGTTGTTGTGGTTGTGGATAGCATGGTTCATGTTCACGGGAATCAAAACAGAGCATAAATAAATGTCTCCATTTTAGTTTTAGTAAAATGGTTCATGTTTCCTCTATTGGCTCCTGTTAACGTAATCATAAGATATATTTGAAGGAAACTGACCAGCACAAGAAGACAGGACAGTATCTTCCTTCCTCGCCGAGGATGCAGACTTTGGAGTCTGTTGTATAGTTCCACTAAATGATCGTCTTCTATTTGTTCCAGTGGTCAAACTTCTAAGCATCTTCTTTGAGCTTGGGTTTTTTTAAGGGCTTGGTTTAGACCCAAAAAGTTCTTCCTGCTCAGCAACAAGCTGACCTTGAAGCCTCTTCTGATCCTGAAATGGATAATTTCATGTATACAAGTCAAGCATTGGAAGCTTATTTGAGGTGCAACTCAAGAATAAGGGGACGTTACCCTTTGTCTTTTTCGTTCTTGCTCTTTCTCCTCCCTAAGTATACTATAATTTTCCAGCATTGACAGAAGGTCAACCTATAAGGTCCGAAGAACAAAACAAACAACGATTTCAAGTTGCTTTTGGAGAATTGTTGAAAAACATTTTATTCGGATTACTTACACCATCATATTTGAACTCAATACCCCTTTCAGTTTCCCAGGCAGTAAAGTTGTGCTAATGACAAACAGGGAGTCCATGGCCGATCAGGACATCAGAACTGGGATGCCTCAGTAATGTGTAGTAGATGACAAATGCGACGAAACATCTGTGCAGCTGATCCGTTCATTGCAGTTAGGGAGCAGGTTTGCCACATCCATGTAGTTCCCGAGGTGGGAGCCAGATCCATCTACGGCTAATGGAGGGGCTTGTTACCTATACAACATAGTAGAGTGCTAGAATATCAAGTGTTCATAATGGATAAGCCATATCATTGAACAAGTACCATGCTTCACTTTTGAAGCTGTAAGGTTAATTATACTTTGCTCTGCTCGAGCAATAACGGGAGCCGGACCCGAGGGTGGCCATTGGTAGAATCCAAATTTGCGAACATTAAGCATTTAAGCCAGCGAGATAGAAAAATCAATAATATGGATTGTGTGTGAACTTACAAATGAATCATAAAAGAGTACTAGTAAGGTTTCTAAGTACTGGAGGAATGAACTCATCACAAACCAAATATATTTGACATACCTACACAAATTGGTATAGTTATTCCAAGGAACATCAGCCCCAGATGAAACACATCACAAGCAATCTGATAAATCATACCTTTCTTGGACGACCTGCTGCCAAGAAGTCGGCCGGGGACTAGCTCCTATGGAGCTTCCTGAACCTCTTAGGAAGGAAGAAGCGACCGCCAAACCGAATCGACCCCTTCCTCCGCCCCGTCGAGGAACTCGCCGTTGAGAAGGAGCATGATGGCCTTCTTCATGGCGTCGGCCTTGTCGGAGGCGTCTCTCACCATGGCCACCGGCGCCGTCCATGGGGAAAACTAGGGTTAGGGTTTCGTGAAGGAAAATTGTTTCTTGGTCGAGAAAGAGGAGCTGTGGGAGACTCCTTCGAGGAGAGGAGTGGGGCTCTCTCTCTCGGGGAGGAGAAGGTTAGGGAGAGGAGGAGGAAAGGAAGGGGATGTTGTTTATTGGGGGATGAGAGGATTTTCTGAGAGGTTATTCTGAGAGAGCGGGATAAAAGTTTGCTCGGTTTCTCCATTAAAAGGAACCACAACCTTCAACAAATATAAAAGAGCTGAAAAAATTCTGTCAAAGTTTTTTGCACATATATTAGTTAACAATTATTACCAAACCGTAAATAAATAAAATGATGTTTCTCGACGAATTATCTAAAACTGTCAACTATTATGCTATAAAATTGCTAAATTGACATAAAATATGTCTTTTCTTGACGTAAGGCTAAAATCATCAAGATAACCCATTTTCTTGACGGTCTTTCACGACCGTCGAAAAATAAACAGTCAAGAAAGGCCATTTTTCTTGTAGTGTGTATTCATAATTTATGTTGATGCATGATGATCAATTCCAGAGGAATAAGTTAACCATCATGGAAGGAAAATTCGTGTCAAACTATAAGACATGCTTTGAGTAATGATTAATGTATAGTTCTATGAGGGTTGATCCCCATCATTTTAATAAAAGAAAGGGGAAAAAATGTTATAGATGACACACCATATGTCTTTGTCATTGTTTAAACTATATATGACTCTTAATATCGCTATGTCATTGTTAGTCACACGTCTCTTTTTTATTCCCAACACAAAGATGACGTCTATAATTGTTTTCATGACCCATGTCTTTGTAATTGTCATCTTATAGTACTTACCATGGCATTATTATTTTTTAATGTCATTAATAAAATTATTAATGATGATCGTATAATTAGATGACATTAAAAGTATCATTAATGACATTTTTAGATGGATGTCATCTATAAAGTGTCATTGTTAACGATTTTTGTAGTAGTGGATTTATGATACTAGTTGTTTTTTTTGGTTTAATAACAACGTTTATGATAACCATTATCAAAAGAATAAACAACTATGACAAAAATATTGGTCTCGCAATAGTTTTTTTATAGCCGTTGCAAATTCAATATTCAATTTGAATTTTGTTTATACATAATAGGGATTTAAGTATTAGAATTACTTGTATTAATTGGTTCCTTGTTCCCTAACAAAAAATATTTGATAATTAATGTTTAACATCAATCCAAAATCTTTAGTTGATAAAAATAATATAAGTACATATATATTATTTTTTAAGTATTTACATACAAATGAGTCTCTAGCCTAGTGGTAGAGAGGAGGCATGTGATCCAAGAGGTCGGGAGTTCGAGCCCCATTTGTGGTAGAAAAAAGTACTTGATATTGATCGTTGCCTATTAATTGTAACAATTTTTAACCGTTGCATGAAACATTTTAGGCAACGGTTATCAACCAAAGTGCATTACTCAATATTTACAATGGTTTGTTAATCGTTGCCAAATATATTATTGACAACACAATATAATCGTTACACATTAACATGAGATCTGTTGCATAATACATTATTGGCAACTATTTATAGAAACGTTGCAAAAACCTCCAATAATCCTTGCAAGAGGAATCTGCAACGCTCGAATTGACAATGGTTACAATAATTGTTATAGATTGATTTTGCAATGGGTTGTATTGATTTTTGTAATGGTTTTCAACCGTTGTAAGACAATCTGGTTTCTTGTAGTGATTGTGAAGTATCTTTCTTCAATCAAGCCTCTGATTACAATCACTCTGAAACTTGTAGACTGTACCGCACTGGCAAATCGACTAGAGGATTGTAACTGGCTTGAGATTTGAAAATGAAAGGCTTAGAACACTTTAGAAGAACGTAGTAAGCTTAGAGAGAAGAGAAGAGAGAATGAATTGGTGTGTTAAAATAGTAGAAATTTTTTCCTATTTATAGGTTTTCCAAAGGAAGAATTCGGGAATAATTCTTTGAAAGAATCTCGGCATATAGTCTTGCATTCGTAACTGCAGGGAGACTGGGTTCAAAAATCCAACGTTCCACTAACCGAATTCGGGGCGAGTTCGCTCTGAACTCTTTTGGTCCAGAATTGGTTAGTTAGGGTTTTGTAAACTTGGGTTTTGGGCTTTTGAGAAGTCGAGCAGTTAAGAGCTATTTGTAAATGGGTTTATTTTCAAAATAAAGGGATATTTTGAAATCATTTTGGGGTAGCCTATTTGCCAGTACGACTCAGTGTACATTGTATTCCTAGACTCAATAAATTATAAAAATTACATTAAAAATGAAAATGTAGACTCAGTGGAAAACGGCTTCATGTCTTGAACAGTAGCAGTAGCAGCACTCAGCAGTCGTCTAAGTAGCCCTTATATCGAAATAGGGTTGGATCAATTATTAAAATTAGGTTTGACCATGACCAATGGGCCAACAATCTCTTCCATTTTGATAATTGACAAACTTTGACCGATATAACATCTCGATCTTGATTTGAAAAATAATCAAAATTTATAAGGTTAAAAATTTGTAAGGTACTGTACCTGTCTCCTCTTTTGGTAGTATTTTTCTTGAAACAGATGTTAGATCCATTTTCTCCCCTGTTGTCACTTAGAAAAAAATAATTGCAAAGAGAAAGGTTCCCCCACAATTCATGCCTAAGAAACAAACGTTGAAAAAATACAGAAAATATATAAAGAATAACATAAATTTCATAAGCAGTTCTATGAAGGAAGCATAAACTAAGATAGATATTGCTACGCATAAAATGAGAAGTGCATACAAAGAATAAAGATAACAATACTAACTGAATAATAGAGGATGCATAATAATGAAACAGAGTTTAAATATATCAACTCAGCAAACAATCACAGAAGTACTAAGAAAATAAAAGATAAAGTAATACTATCTTGGAATATCGGAGTATTTTCAAGCATACATAAACAAATATAGAGTCTAATCAGATACCATCTAGACAAAAAACAGAAACGTCTAGATAAAAATCCTCAGCTGCTAAACAGAGTCATCATCAACGCGATCAGCATCGCCACCATGTCCAGAAGGATAAGCTCCAGAAGTGCCAGCTCCATGAAAAGGGTGTGGAGTAGAATCAGAACCACGATACCAGTCATAAGCATTACCAGGCTCAAAGAAGTGACGAACTGCATCATCCTCATTGCGGTAGCCAGAAACAGTGGGATCTCGTGGAAGAGAACTAGCATGCTGACCAGTCTAGGCAAAATACAGATCCGCAAAGGAGTTTGCAAGAACTTGAAACCGACTAGCATCTTGGAACTCGCGTTCCTTCAATTTGTTAGTAACAAACGCTTACAAAGAGTTGTGCTAATCCAGCTGAGCACGTCGTATATCAGATAAGTGTTGGTGAATACCCTCAAAAGACATAGGAGAATCCTGAGGAGGTGGAGGTGGTGCAATAGGAGGAGCAAGAGGGACAGCTGTGCTACGCTGAGAGAGCTGAAGATACTTGGACTCAGAGTCACGAGCACAAGTGGATAAGTCAATCTCAAAGTGCTGAAAGATGATTGGAAGAATCATCGCGTAAACAAGGTTCCTCTGCCTTTCGCGACAACGACCCATCATTTAGATAAACATCTTGGGGACAGAAAAAGGAATCCCATACCGAATATGATATAGGACAGACATTTCAAGGGTGGTCACATCATCTTTGGAATTGGATTTGGGCAAGATGGTGGAATAGACAATGCGTGCAATTCATAAAAGAATAAGTTCAAATGTGGAGCTTTGAACTTTTCAGTACGGACTTGATTAGGAGAACAAAGTTGGTTCTTAAAACTGTTTAAAGTTATGTCTTTGGGAAATTCGAATTCAGTGATATCGTCTAGCGAAGCATCTTCATTAGGAATGTTTAGTATCTTTGCTAGGTCGTTATCATCAAATTGAATTTTAATTCCAGTAATACGGCTCTTAACAGTAGAAATGTTATCAGCTAAGGTGAAGTTACAGTAAAATAGCCGAATTACATTAATTAGTAGCAATAGGAAATGAATAAGTGACAAGATTATGCAATCCTAATACTTCAAGTAAGTTTTGTGGGACAGAAAGATTGTCCACTTGATCGGTACGCCAGGGCATATGTTGCGAATTGAGAAATTCGCATACCATAATAAGGATTGTTCAAGAGTTTTGAAGAAAACTCGTTGAACGCCCCGTCGTCCATTTGGACGGTCGAAAAGAACGAATCTTGGATAGGATCCGAAGAGGAGGCTTCTTCGCTAGTCGTCGTCTTCTTTCTCTTGAAATGGTTGTTGATTCTAGACATAACTTCTAGAAAAAATAAAAATTCTAAGAAATTAAAATAGAGAAAATGAAGAGATTGTACCTTCTAAAAATTGAGTATGTGGAAGAGAAGGAGATTTCACACATGAATCCAAATTTTGGATGGAAAACTCCAAAGGATTTAAGAGAAATCAATGGTGGAAAAAGCTAGGGTTTGGAGCTCGTCCGTGCGACTGCTGCTCTTTTGGAGAAGGAAGGTGATGAATAGAAGGGGCCACTTTTGATTCAAACATAAAACACCCAACACCAACAGAACTCGGACCGAACTTGGTTCAAATTCGGTGCGAGTTCGCCTGGGGTTCTGTTGAGGTATTTTTGTACAGAAAATGAAATGCCACTTTGTATTCATCAATCTTTTTCAATTATTTAAGTCCAAGTTTAGTTATTTTAGATTTTAATTAATATAATTAACATTATTTTATGAATTAAATTTTTTTACGCAGCAACTATCTCAGATTAGCTGTAGAGATAATGTCCCAGCTAATGGAGGTTCACAGGAGAACGTTAAGTACCATTTTACTTCAACCTTAGTCGTGGTGACAGACAGACCCTTTGTAGGCTTGTCTCGAAAATAGTTTTTACATATTAAAATAATTAATAAAATAAAATTAACTAATATTATTGACATCTAAAATTTCTAATTCTCGACGTAAATAATTGAAACGATCTTCCGCTAATAGTTTTGTAAAGATGTCAGCCAATTATTTCTTTGTGTCTACATATTCTAGGTTTATATCTCTATTTTTTATGGTCTCTAAGAAAATAATGTTGAATCTCAATATGCTTAGTGCGAGAGTGACATACAGGATTCTCAGTCAAGTTAATAGTATTAGTGTTGTTACAGAAAATGGGTATGTATGTATAATGTAAACCAAAGTCTTCTAAGGTTTGCTTCATCCATAAATTTGTGCACAACAACGTCCTATAGTGATATATTCAGCCTCAGTAGTTGATAATGCTGCAGAATTTTGCTTCTTACTAAACCAAAAGACTAGAGCCTTGCATATGAATTGATATGTACCGCTAGTACTTTTTCTATCTACTTTGCATCCAGCAAAATCAGCATCCGAGTAATCAATTAGATCAAAGGACGTAGTTTTGGGATACCATAAGCTGACAGAAGAAGTGTCTTTAAGGTATCGAAAGATATGCTTAACTGTGGATAAGTTTAATTTCTTAGGATTAGCTTGAAAACGTGTACACAAGCAAACATTAAATATTATATCAAGACAACTAGCAGTTAAATAAAGTAAACTACCAATTATACCTTGATACTTACGTATGTCGACAAGTTTGCCTTGCTCATCAATATCAAGCTTGGTTGAAGTTGCCATCGGAGTGCCAAAAGGTTTGACCGTTTCCAGATCGAACTTCTTTAGTAGATCTTTTGTGTATTTGGCTTGATTTATGAACATCCCATTGTTAGTTTGTTTGATTTACAGTCTAAGAAAGAATTTGAGTTCTCCCATTATGCTCATCTCAAACTCATTCTGCATATATTTTGAAAATTCTTGACAAAAAGACTAATCAGTAGATCCAAAGATAAAATCGCCAACATAAACTTGAATTAAAAGAAGATTTCATTTTAAAGATTTTATAAACAGTGTAGTGTCAACCTTACCTTTTGAAAAATTGTTATCAAGTAGAAAAGAGCTTAAAGGATCGTACCAAGCATGAGGGGCTTTTTTCAGACCGTATAATGCTTTCTTTAACTTGAAAATATAGTCAGGGTTTTTGAAATCAACAAATCCTGGAGGTTGAGTTATATAAACTTCTTCTTTTATAAAACTGTTAAGAAATGCACTTTTACGGCCATTTAAAAGAGTTTGAAATTATAAAAACATGCAAATGCTTATAACATGCAAATGGATTCTAATCTCGTAACTGGGGCATAGGTCTCATCGTAGTCGATACCTTCCATTTGGTTGTATTCTTGAACTACGAGTCGGGCCTTGTTATGAGTGACCAAACCATTCTCATTGAGTTTATTTCGGAATACCCAGCGAGTGCCAATGACCGGATGATCAACGAGCTTGGGAACAAGTTTCCAAACTTGATTATGTTCAAATTGGTTTAATTTCTCTTGCATAGCATCTAACCAAAAATTATTGCTACATGTTTCTTCAATAGTTTTGGGTTCTAGTTGTGAAATAAATGTAACACAGGAAACTATATCTCTGTTAGAGGAACGAGTACTTACACCCTTGGTAGTCTCACCTATTACCAAGTCCTTGGGATGGTCAGCCATAAACTTTATTCTTTTTGGCAGACTCTCAAGGTAGCTGGTTTCGATTTCTGGCTTTGTACGTGCTCTATACGTGCTCTACTCGGTGGTTATGTAGATGTTGTGCTTGGTGGATCTGCAGGTGTTGTGCTTGTTGTACTAATGTATTCACCATCATCGTTGATTGTCTATTGATTTAGTTCATCAAAAGTGATATTTATTGACTCTTCGATAATCATAGTCCTTTTGTTAAAGACTCGGTACCCTTTGCTTTTGGCAGCATAACCAAAGTGGTTCTAGTGACCACACTTATGGTGTAATTGCTTGGAAGATGACCTTTGTAGCTTTGCAATCACCAATATATTCTATGGTTCTATTTGATATGAGAAACTTCACCTGCACTAAGAGGAGAAGACTTTGATATCCAAAAATTGGATCCACATTTGTTAGCTTTTCGAATCCATTTGCATAAGTTCATATCAACAAGTTTTTTAATCTGACAATGATTATAAATGTGTCCATTCATACTGCAATAATGACAAAAAGTATCAACATTAGTGCTATGTATAGCAGTATAAGAACGTACAGTGGTGTGATATGATGTGCATGGATACTTATAATAGAAAGCATGGTTACATGAAGCTTTAGCTTTGTTTGTTTCCTTTCTAGAGGATCTGTCGTGTGTGACTTTATAATGTGTCACGTGTCTTGTGTTAGACTGAGTCATAGGTTTTACTACCTGTTATCCCAGTCTAATCTCTAACTTTTTAGAGGTAGCACAGATCTCATCATATTTAACAGTAAGAGCATCAATTCTAAGTGCAACTATAGAGTACTTCTTCTTTTACGTTTCTAACTCCTCCTTAAGTTTAGCATTTTCTTGAGTGTTTTTCTCAATACATTCAAGTGCCTCGTGTAATCTAAACTCAAGTATGGAGATCTCAATAGTTTTATCAGGAGAAGAAGTAACTCTATCATCATTTAATAAGCAAGCTTTTCATTCTCACGCTTATAGGATAGTATATCCTTTCTAGCATGCTTATAATTATCTAATACTTTCTTGTGTTCTTCCAATAGATCATTGAAAGCATCAAATAATTCATCATAAGAAAATTCACGCTCTTTATAAAGAGGATTATTTTGTACCTCGTTAGATAATGTCATTGCGTATGTATTTGTAGTTTACAGCTAGATGAGGTCTCTCTTTTTCTTTGGGATCGCTTGCTTCACTTTCACACCATATGCTCGTGGTAGCATACTTGTTAGATGATAATCTTTCTTCGTTTGTTTGTTCGTAGTGATTCTTCTCTTTAATAGTAGTAGGGAAATATTCTATTATACGGCTTGATCTTCTGCAGTTATGGCAAACAATCTCTTCTCCATCATGTATACATTATGAAGACTATCCTCCTCTCTAAAGTTGCTAGCTTTGCTTTCATACCTGCACTCATAGGTAGCTTCAAGAAGTTTTCAGATTCTATGAGATGTTGTGCATGTAGTAATAAGATTGAATACATTTATGTCTACAGCACAATAAAAAGCATGCATTGCTTTTGCATCAAGGCTAGCTAACTTCTTCTCTTCTTCCGTGTAACTATAATAAGGCTTGTTAATAATAGAGGAAGTAAGATTAGAGGTGACAGTAGGTTTTTTGTAGCTATTAATAATAATTGACCAGAGGTCAAAGTCTAGTGACTTCAAATAAAAGCTCATCCACATTTTCCAGTAAGTGTAGTTGGTACCATCAAACAGTGGGAGTCTGTTTGTCGCTTGACCTTCACTTGTGAATTTCATAGTTTTCATATATGATATAGTGATCTATGTAATAGCAGTATTGATAAGAATATAATAACAATATTACCTTACTTTACATATATAACCCGCTCTGATACCAATTGTAGGAACAATTGGAATCAGAATATAATAATTGATAATGAGGATCTGCTCCAAGAATGTTAAGCCAAATAATGGAGCCCTTGCTCTGATACCAATTGTAGGAACGAGATATAAAGTGCTATAATCTAGAGAGGGTAAATAGAGTAGGCAACGGAAAATTAGCTATTAAAAAATAGTTAGCAGCAAGATCATAGAATATATCATAGATATGTAAATATAAAAGTATAAAGCAGAAAGCAAACGCAAACATAAGGATGTATACTGGTTTTCTTCTTATGAGGACTAGTCCAGTCGGAAGAACTCTAGCTTCTAGTTGAAATCCACTATGGAAAAACGTCGCAAGTTTTCATGCAAAGTTCTTACAACTTCTATAATGCGAGCTTTGATCTGAAGTAATCGACTAATTTCGATTGTAAAGTGTCTTTCTTCAATCAAGTCTCTGATTACAATCACTCTGAAACTTCTAGACCGTACCGTACTGATAAATCGACTAGAGGATTGTAACTAGCTTGGGATTTGAAAATGAAAGGCTTAGAATACTTTGGAAGAATGTAGTAAGCTTAGAGAAAAGAGAAGAGAGAATGAATTGGTGTATTGAAATGGTAAAAATTCTTCTCTATTTATAGGTTTTTCAAAGAGAGAATTCGGACAGAATTCTTTAAGAGAATCTCGACAGATAGTCGTTGCATCCGTAACTGCGGGAAGACTGGGTCCAAAAATCCAACGTTCCACTAACTGAATTTGGGTCGAATTTGGGACGAGTTTGCTCCGAATTTTGTTGGTCAAGAATTGGTTGGTTAGGGTTTTGCAAACTTGGGTTTTTGGCTTTTGAGAAGTCGAACAGTTATGAGCTTTTATAAATGGGTTTATTTTCAAAAAAAGGGATATTTTGAAATCATTTTAGGGTAGCCAATTTTCCAGTACGATTCAGTGTCAATTGTATTCCTAGAATCAATAAATTATGAATTATACGAAAAATAGAAATATAGGCTCAGTGGCAAAAAAGGCTTCATATCTTGAACAATAGCCGTAGCAGTACTCAACAGTCGTTCAACTAGCCCTTATATCGAGATAGGATTGGATCAATTATTAAAATTAGGTTTGACCATGACCAATTGGCCAACACTTACATTTTTTTGGAACCTGTTTGAAATTTTAGAACCACCTTAGAAATTTTTATAGGTATAGTTGCAAGAATATCCGTGGACTTACAAGGGCAAAATAGAAGCGCACTGTCGCCATTTATCTGATTTATCGAAACTATGGATTCACTACAGCCAGCAGCGCACTGACGTGGCATAATCCCTAAGTTGAAGTAATTTCAAGAAAGAATAGATTATCGAGTATTATTAAAAATATATTTTGGTTGTCCTATTTTGGATAGAGTTGCTAGAATGTTCGATACCCTATTATACTTGAGTCATGAAGCCAAGGGTTTACTGCAGCCAGATGTACACTGGCTGGGCATAAACTCGGTAAAATGACTTCATGTATACATATGGTTTCGAATATTATAGAAACTACATCCTTTTGGCATATGACTACTGATTTAGTTATTATTATTTTTCTTTATTTCTTGAACCCTTCTTTCTTACCCTTCTATCTTCAAAATGTCATTCGGTTTTCTAGTAATCTTTTTAACCTATTTTTGAATTTATTTCACTAGATTCACAATTGTACCTAGATTATGATTCTATGATCATGCCTACATAATTGATCGTGCTAAAAAAATTTTGATTTAGATCAACCTTACAACTTTTGATCGCAACTAGACTATTTTGAGGATTTTTGATCGTATCAATTTTGCATATTTTTTTAGATTTTGATTAGGTAATAGTGCTTGAATAATTTTGCTTAACTAGTTAATCGTTCCAACAATTTGAATTTGATCGTTCCTAAACGACCTTGATCGTGACTAAACTATTTGACTATAGTCATATTCATGCCTATATTTTAAACTCTATTATTGCTAACACTTAGATTTTATTCCAACTATGGTCATGACTATTTTGATCATGATCATGCTCGTGCCAACTTCTAATTTTCATCATGCTTGGATGACTTGCATGATTAACCAAATATCGTGACTGCATCTTAGTTGTATCTAAGTGATTTTAACCATGTTTTAACTTTGACTGAAATTTGATAGTTGATCATGTCTATATAATTCTGGTAGCGGTTAATCGTACCTAATGACTTTTCTCGTTTAGCTAACCCAATTTTGATTATATCCTTAAACATGCTTATAATTTGACCTATTAGATCCTTGACCATATAATTTGGTCATATCTTAATCGTGCCTAAACGATCAACCGTGCTAAACCAAATTCTTTGATCATCCTTAAACAGAATTTGATCGTGACTCAATCATAATATATTTTGATCGTGCCAAATCACATTTTTTTTGTTTATTATTTTGATTTTATCCGCGATTATGTGTAACTAATTTGGTCAAGAATTATATCATTCTCTTGATTATATCAATTATTGTTCTTATTCATATCGATTGAAATTCATTTTATGATTATATTCTTAGTCGTACCTAATCGTGCCCTTTGAAATTTTGAGGACAAAATTTTTCTAACATGAGTAGATTTGTAAGCCAACTTTCCGATTTGCACATCTTTATTTTTCTAACTATTTATTTTATTTGAACATCATGAATAGAAATACTTTCTCTTGAAACGGTTAAAGATTATTTTGCTATTATTTTTGTATTTCAAAAACTAATTAAAATTTATAGTTTGAAAATGTTATTTAAATTTTTTTAAAAACATATATTCTCGAATTTTTTTGGAATTATAAAATATGTGTTCAGTATTTGGTTTCTAAAATAGTTGTAAAGGTTTTCATTTATGTTTAAATAAGATTTGGATTAATAAAAATATATTTGAAATTATCTTATATTCAATTTGCTAGGATGACCAATTATTTAAAACAAGATTTGAGTTAAAATAATATGCTTTAAATTATTTTGATAGAAACTAATAATTTTAATTATACTTTGTTTTCTTTTGTTCAATGCTTCCTATTATTTCTTGTATATTCTATTTAAATTTTAGGACGAATTTATTTCTAAGGTTTGTAGATTTGTAACCTCTCTTCCCAAAATTTTAAAGTATATATTATTTAATTAACTTAAATAGGGATTTTTGGAATTTTATAAATATTTTAATTAAATAGTTATTATGATAGAAGGCTTTAGTCATGGTTATGTTTTGGAGTGCAAGATGACCAAGAAACTCGGCACGGAAAGTGTAAATGTATGCCTTGACTAGTATATTAGCCATGTTAGGAGACGCCTAGCCGTAGTAGTGCCCTAACTAGGAAAACTAGGCCAAGTTGTGATTTGACCCATACAAATGACTTAATTATTTATATTTAAGATTATTGAATTTTTAGGAGACCCAATTGTGTTAAACTAGCCCGGACCTAACCCGAACCAAACCTAAACCTAGCTAGTCATATAGTACGTCCAAAGACATCCATGTCGATATATATATATATATATTTTGAGTGTATAATTCGTACTTTATTTAAATGATCTAATAAATATGTTCATGAATTATATATATAAATATATATATATATATATATATATATATATATATATATATATATATATATATATATATATATTATTGATTGGATATTTTATTTTTGGAAATATGACAGCATCGCTAAAATATATTTTTACATTTTTCTAGTTTAATAGGTTATAAATACAAAGGTGTATAGAAGTGTGTGTGTGTGTGTGTGTGTGTGTGTGTGTGTGTGTGTGTGTGTGTGTGTGTGTGTGTGTGTGTTTTTCTAGTTTATATTTTTTTTAAGGTGTATAGAAGTGTGTGTGTGTGTTTTTCTAGTTTATATATATATATATATATATATATATATATATATATATATATATATATATATATAAACTAGAAACACACACACACACACACACACACACACACACACACACACACACACGTATATATATATATATATATATATATATATATATATATATATATATATATATATATATATATATATATATATATATATATATATATATATATATATACACGTGTGTGTGTGTGTGTGTGTGTGTGTGTTTCTAGTTTATATATATATATATATATATATATATATATATATATATATATATATTATAGATATATATTATATTTATATATATATTTTTATATATATATATATATATATATTATATTTATATATATATATATATATATATATATATATATATATATATATATATATATATATATATATATATATATATATATATATATATATATATGAAAATATATATATATATATATATATATATATATATATATATATATATATATATATATATATATATATATATATATATATATATATATATATATATATATATATATATTAGACTTTATATATATAAATAGAGTTTTGTTTATAAATTTAGTAATATAATTAATATATGTATTATACCCATTGATTACAAAATTCTTTTATAATTTTATATACAAAAACTCCTCGTACTTATCTAAAAGTTGTGTATACATATTATGTACTCATTGGATTATATATATATATACATATTTTTTTTTTATATACATATTATGTACTCATTGGATTATATATATATATATATATATATATATAGTTTTCTTCCACATATACATATTCGCTCCCCCTCCCCTCTGCTTCTTCCCCGACATGGCGCCCCCTCTGCCGCCGCTGAAGGTCTACTGCCTCGTCCTCCCCCGTCCCCCCCCTCTTCGACCATGCCACCCTCCCGTTCTCATTCGGCTCATTCTCCTGACCTCTCCGCCGAAGAGGCCCTCTGCCGCAGGATTGCGGCCGCCCTTCTCCTCCATCACCCTCCTCCATGCCGTCATCGACGCCCCCCTCGACGAGCCCCCCCGGAGGCGCTGGCCTCCCGTCGGTTCTCGAGGCACCTCCTTCCCTAGATTGGACCCTTGCGCAGCAGTCGCTCGTCGGCCACAGCCTTGCGGCGATGGCCGTTTCGTCCCCTGGCGTTGGGAAGGCTGCCGTCCCATCCTCTCTGTCCTTGTCGTCGCTGGAGCGCGGTTCTGGAGTAGCTGTCCCCCTTCTCCAGATGACCTCCACCCCCACCACCCCTCCTCCCCACCACCACCCCCTCCCCTCCGGGCCTCGCGGCCGGTCCGGGTCCTCCACCTCTGAACCACTGGGGCGGAGTAACCCCCTTCTTTCCTCGGTCCCTGAGCCCACTTCCCGTCCTGCTCCCATTCCTAATTCGAATTGGCATCGAAAGTCATCCGCCAGTGGCCTCGTGGTCCCCTTGGGACACACGCCTGCATTGGAAGACGTGCCCCACTTGGGCGTAGTCAACCCCAGGTCTCCTACAGGCTATGTGCCCCTGTTAGGGGACGTACCCCTCCTGGGCGCTGTCAAAGCCCGCTCCTCCTTTGGCGTGGTCCAACACCGGTCTCCTCCAGGCCACGTGGCTGCGGCTGGATGCTGCGGCTCTATTGGTGGGGCCCATGCAGCCACTTTAGGCGCCTTTTCAGGTGCACCTGGCGCCCTTCCGTGTGTTGTGCCACGTGGGAGCTCATCCAAGCCGCTCCTTGGTCCATCCGCAGGAGGGCCCTCGGTTCCCGCGCCCCAGTTGGGGGTCTCGCTCCCCCATGGCGCAGTCAACTCCCAGCCTGCCCTTGGCCACGTGGCCCAGGGTTCTATAGCCCCTTTGGGCGTCTTTTCCTGTGCACGTAGCACCTTTCCTCTGGTTGCGGCACATGGGGGCACACACCAACCCCATGGCGCAGTCAACTCCCCGCCTTTCTCTGGCTACGTGGCCCAGGGTTCTGTAGCCCATTGGGGTGACTTCTCCCGTGCGCCTGGCGCCCTTCCTATTGTTGTGCCACACGAGGGCGCACCCCAACCTCATCCCGCACGCTCTGGAGCAAGCCCCCTACGCCGGCATCCGTGCCAAACGCTGTGAGGGTTTTCCCTCTCCACCTTGCGCCTTCAGCGGGCGCTATCCTCCCCCGTCACCCTATTCTCACAGGTGCGCCAAGAGTGGGCGCAACCCATTTTCGTATTTCCCCTCCTTCCCCTCCTGCTCCGACGGACTACCCGATGCTGCTTTCCGAGTCGGCCGATTTTCTGTGGCCTCCTCGTGCGACCCCGTCTAGCGCGAGCCTCTCCTCCCTCCCTTCGGTTCCGTCGGGTGTGGGTGCAACCCGACCGTTCCATTCCCCTCCTTCTGTTGTGCCTCCGGTGGTGACTCCGTTAGCCGCAGCCCACCCCCTCCCCTCCTCAGGTTAGGCCGAGTCAGGGCCTTCCTCTCTCCTCCTCTCCGCTCTTTCCACCCATTGATGTGATGTTACTCTCCGACACGGCAGGACTGCTGGGCGCTTTCCCCCTTCCTGGCACTTCCCAACCCCCGCCCCCTCTCGAACCCCCTAGGGTCCTTGCGAGCGCCCTTCCGGGGCCCGTTGGGGGTCAGTCCCCCCTCTCTGGATGCAAGCCTTCCTCTCCCGGGCACTATGACTGCGGGCGCAACCCACCCTCCAGCCATCCCTGCTCCCGGCCTTTCTCTTTGCCCGCCCACTTCCTTCGTCGACATCCTTCGCCCTGACAGGGCTCCCAAGCCGGGACACCTGTTCCCGGACGTAACCCTTCCCGATATTGAGTACCCGCAGGCATCTTCCATGTCGACGATGTCGTTCACCAACCAGGAGCTCTCGTCCCTGGCCACCTCATTCTCCTTCTCCTTCGTCCTCAAATTCTCAACAGGCTGTCCCAAGCTCGCCAGGGTGGCAGAGGTTATTGCTGGTTGGCGGCTGACGGCGGAGTACAGGTAGCCCCCTAGACCCGAGGCATTTTCTGCTACACCTATCCTCTGACATGGACCACAGGATGGTGTGGTCCAAAGGTACCGGGAGGGTAGACTCCCACCTGATGAAGATAATCAAGTGGTCACCCAACTTCAATACCAAGAAAGACTCAGCGACGGTTGCCGCTTGGGTCACCTTACCCAATCTCCCCCTCATTTGCTTCGTTCCGACGGCTCTTAAGCGTATTGCCAACTCCTTCGGGACTTACATGGCAACCGCCGCCGAAACCAGCAACCTGATAAAAGCTCACTACGCTAAGATATGCGTGGAACTCGACCTCACCTCAGACCCTCTCAACCATATCTTCATTGAACTCGGCAACCAAACGCACAATCAGCAAATCATCTACGACAACCACATTATCTTCTGCAATCGCTGCCATTTACGAGGTCACCTACCGAAGCACTGCTTCCGTCTCCAACCGAAACTGAGGAAGAAACCGGAGAGGTCAAAACCCATTCCCAAAGGGAATCAGATTCACCAATTGGCTCAACCACCCCTGCTTCCCCCTCCCCCCCTCCCCCGAACTCGTACACCAGATTCAACTCCAGCGAAGGCAAATCCGGCCAATTCAGCTGAAAAAGCTATGATCCCCTACCACCCACCTAATCTCTCACTGTCCAATCAATTCAGCGCCCTCGCGTCAGAAGCCATTGACCCCCCCTGAGGCGGTCTGTCATACTGACGACAACCAGGCCCCAGGACCGGACCCAGAGGAACTCAGGGCTCCCCCTACTGAGGTAACGGATGAGTCACCCCCCAGCAGGAGAAACGAAAGAGCCCCCCCCCAGTACCTCCGACTGCCGTCGAACTGCTTACCCCGCTCGGTAACTCCACCGTCGATGCTCTAGCCATCCTGGGGCCAGAGCAGGCCTTTAGAGGTCTTCAAGTCCTCGCTGCCGTTTTCCCTCTCCAAGCGGAAGTAGACAAGATAGGCATCTCAGACGACTCCCTCCTCATCCCCTCGGAGCAGCCCGACCTCGATTCAGCAGGAGCAACGGCCGCACCACCTACAGGCCCCGAGGACTCTTCCCTCGACCCATACCCTAAGAAGGCAGGGGAACCACCCATCACCAACAGAAAAGCGGATAAAAAAGGAATCGCCAAATCCACGTCCATGCACACCAGGTCTACGATGAAGTGGTCCAACCAAACCCTCCCAAACGTCTATTAATGTTGAACATTCTCTCCTGGAATATTTACGGTCTGGCGAACAAACCTACGATGAGGAGAATCACCAGCCTTAAAAAAACTCATAAGATCGACATCTTGATCATCATCGAACCCAAAATCTTATACAAGAGACTCAAATCCGTTCAACTGCAGTTAGGCTTTCACTCGGCTATTGCCGGCTGACACGATATATGGATTCTCTGTTCTAAAGCCGTCAAAATCGGTGTCATACAAGATTCCAGTCAAGTCCTGTCTTGTTGGATGGAACATCCTTTAATCCCCAAGCGCGTCATCCTTTCCGCGGTCCATGGCAGTTATGACATTGCGGAACGCAGACAGCTTTGGAACGACCTCCTGAACACCAACCACCACAATCGCAAACTCCTTTGGCTTTGCATCGGAGACTTCAACCCTATCACTTGCAGAGAAGAGAAGATTGGAGGCCGCCCTCCCCCTCTCCGCCATACAAGACTTCAACAACTTCATCTTCAACTCTCAGCTCATCTCTCTTCCGTTCACCGGCAACGCATTCACCTGGTACAACATGCAGGAAGGCGAGTGATGACTATTCTATCACCTTGATAGAGCGTTAACGAATGCCCACTGGCTTGATACGGGGACGAAATCCAAGCTATCTCACCTTAACGCCACGGAATTCGACCACGCCCCCTGCTGGTTGGTATCACTAGCACCTCCAACCATTCTAGAAAGAGCTTCCACTTCCTGGACTTCTGGAGCGAGCACCCCCAATTCTTAGGGGTCGTCACGGAAGCATAGAACAGCACAGACTCCATAGATCCCCTTAATTAGGTGGCCATAAAGCTCCAGGTTATGTAATGCCCCAGTCCTAAAATACGTAGGACTAGGAACGTGGACATGCCAGCTATATTCATACAAAGTATATAGGCCTCGTATGGATACATAAGCTGTAAAATGTAGTAGAACCATAACTAATCTCATCCACCCAAAAATAAAAGATATCGTATAATGATAAAGAATTATCTTGATACAATATGTTGGGCGGAGACAAATCCACTACCAACAAGTAAAGGAAAAATACACAAGAAGAGATATGAATTTGGCGAGCGAAGCGAAGACGATCCAAGTGCAATCATCCTCGAAGAAATAGCGATGAACACGGCTAGAGCTAGAACACCTGCGAAAGACAATAACACACACCTGGAGAGATAACCAGGTCCTCAGAGGGACGTAACATGACACATAATATCATGCCATATAAACTGAATAAATATTACTCAAATAAATAAGTCAATTGAATTATAACATGGTCCAATACGCACCTATTAAACGAGATTACCATCCCCCCAACCAAACAAGGACAGGAGATGGTAAACTAATTCACGGTGACGTATCTTTCCATACTATGAATCCAATATGGTATCCGGACCCCAACAAGGTTCAATACCTTCTCATCGAAGTAGTAAGTCACACCTACAACCAAACAAGGACAAGATGTGACGAACTAATCCGCGACAAGTTATTGTCCCAAGCCACGGTCAGATACAAGTACCCAAATCAAAAGTACTCGTACCTAACGGATAAGGGCGCCTAACCAAATCTAGGTGAATGCAGTTTTAAGAACAGTTCATGGTCGCATGACTTCCCGGTCAATACCAATGCAGTACCTCAGTAGCAAGTCACAACACCATATACTATTCCTCAGTACCGAGCGAGTCTATAGCATATAGTCTACCTATCGTTCCTCTGTAGCGAGCGAGTCTACGATAGATAGCTTGGTAGTCAACTTCCAATCATGTTTTTCCCGCCCAATGCCAACTCATAACTGCTAAGTCTTCTAGCATGCAATTCTATTAGCAGTTATTTCCTAACGTACGGCTTATACGTACTGGTGGCCAGCCAATCATGCATGTTCGAGTCCTATATGTGACACACAACAACGTGGTATAAACGTGTCAAGGCCTATGAATGCAACACACAAAGGATGGTCCCTTAACTCTAAGTTTAATGTGTAAGAAAATAATACATAGCAAGAAACTGAACAGTAAATTCTAACTGGTTATGCCATGTATCACAGTTTATTTTGCATAAAGAAAATAATGAACATACATGAAATATGAGCTAAAATAATTAAACAGCAAATAGCAAGGAGTCTTGCCTAGTAGGACGCCTGGTGTACTGCAATGATGAATGTGGCACGATATACAACTTCGGTGCAACCACTATGCAAGGTGACCTCGGGTGGTGGCACAGACAGTCCCATCGGGTCCAGAAGGGTCAATTTAGTTAGGGTAGGCATATGGGAGTACAGAATTGGTGAAGAAACAGGGGTAATAGGACTAGTTATGGACAAAAGGATAATCAGAAGAATTTAGATAAATAATATATATATACGATTTTGGAAAACTATTTATAATACTAAAATATTGTTAGTCAAAATATACTCTTAATAAATTCTGAAAAATCGAAAGTCTAAGTTTTGTCAAAGTAGTATTTTTAGTTTGAAATCTTCTATAAAAATACTATAAGGAAACAAAATAATAAAACTAGACAAAACCCATATTTTGTAAAAATAAAATTTTGGTAAAAGCTATGCTTCTTATTGACTATTTTGAAAATCAAGAAATATTTATAAACATTTTAAAACTATATTATATTATATGTATATATGTGACTCTTCAAAAATAATAATAGTGTTAGCAATCATCCTAATAATATTAAAACCAAAATACTAATAATAATTTCACAAAAATTATAATAATCATTATACACCATGTAAATCCTATATATAACTAGTTTTCTCAAAACAACACTATAATAAAAAGTTACAATAAGAATTACATATTAAAAATAGCTAAGATAATAATAATAATAATAATAATAATAATAATAATAATAACAGTAAATAATATAACCTAATAATAATAATAAATAATCCTTATAATAATAATAATAATTAAAAAACAAAAATTAAAAATAAAATAATGCAGCAGTCCACTGACTGCTGCTGTTCTCAACAAATAAAGAGAAAGGGGGAGAGAGAAGATTAATGAGAGGGGAGAGGAGCGAGTGTAGAGAGAGGATGGAGGGAGGAACATAAAAAAAGGGGAAAGTGGCGAGCGGAGAGGCAGGCGGAGGGGTGACCGGGGTAGGAAAGATGGAGGCGATGGTACTGAGAGAGAGGGGCGAAGGCCGTAGTGGAGCCGGAGTAACGCGACTGCGGGGGTTTCGGATTGCGGCGAAAATCAGAGATGCTGTCGGTGGTCACGGGGACGGAAGAGGAGGAAGAAGCGGTGGAGGTGGTTTTGGTCGACGGAGCTGGGGTTGCGCACGCGGCTCGCGGAGGAAGTGGAGCGGTCGGAAGAGGGATGAAGGGGCGGCGCCGGAGGTTGTTTGGAGGAGGGCGGTCGGTCGAGAACTCCAGCGGAAGGCCACGAGAAAGGGGCGGCGCGGCGCTGGACGAGCGGTGTGGGGATAGGCGGAGGACTCGGTGGCTAGGGACGGTCCGGCCATCGTACGCGGAGGGCGCAATGGCGGCGGTGGAGGGTTCTGCCCTCCAGCGGAGAGGGGGGTTCTTCGGCGTGGGGAGCGGCAGAGCGGTCGACGGTGATGGCCGGGCGGGGCTTGCCGCGGAGGAGGAGGTAAGTTGGATTTTCCAATATTAGGTTTTTCTTGGAGATTTTTGGTGGTCTGGTGGTGACGCAGCCGACGATGGCCGATGGCGGTGGACTGGTAGGTGGTCGGGGGTTTTTCAGCAAGTGGCCGTGGTGGTGGTGTGCTTGGTTTGTGTGGAGGTGGCAGCTGTCACCCCCAGTTTTCATGAACAAGGGTATTTTGGTAATTTTTCACTTTAAAAATTATTTTGAAATTATTTATTTATTATTTGTATTATTTTGGGGTTATTTGAATCGGGTTCGAATTTCAACTCATTCCGACTTATTTTGACTTATTTCGGGGACCTGGGGTAGTTTTGATCTTAGCGGGCCCACACACTAGCTAGCCATGGCCCACAATATTACCATCAAAAGTTAGAGGGATTTGTCATGACTCCATGGATTAGGTTAGACCTAATTAGAACATTAGATTTACATTTTTAACCCCCAAACCCTAAGTAACCTCCTAAGGAGCTAATAAAACAATAGGAGGGCAAACTTGTAATTAGGAAAAAGGGGGTTTGGGCTTGCTATGGCCGGCCACATGTGGGGGTGGGTAGGAGAGAGAAAACCACTTTCTTTTGTTCTCGTCCACTTCTTCTTCTCCAAAGGTTCTTCCCTTTCCTTGAGAGCTCTACCATTGTTTCAACCTCCAAATAGGTAATCTCTTCTCTAAATTAGTTTTCCCTCTCATATAGAATGGTTAGGAACCCAATAGGAATGTTTCCCATGGTTGTGTCTCCATTAGAGACTATTTTGTGTTCTTTGGGCATTTTTAGAGGTGTCCAATATGTAGGATTGTGTCCTAATAGGAAAACCCCCTATTTAGACACATGGATATTGTTGTGCATTGATTTTTGGGTGTGTTCTATATTATTTCAGAATTTTCATGTGTAGGAATGGTTTCTCTTAATGTATCATATTCCTATAATATATATATATATATATATATATATATATATATATGAATGGTTTCTCTTATATATATATATATATATATATATATATATATATATATATATATATATATATATATATATATATATATATATATATATATATATATATATATATATATATATATATATAAAATATATATATATATATATATATATATATATATATATATATATATATATATATATATTTATATATATATAGATAATGATATATATATATATATATGGTTATCTATATATATATATATATATATATATATATATATATATATATATATATATATATATATATATATATATATATTATATATATATATATATATATATATATATATATATATATATATATATATATATATAAAATATATATATATATCATTATATATATATATATATTTTATATATATATATATATATATATATATATATATATATATATATATATATATATATATATATATATATATATATATATATATCGAAAATATATATATATATATATATATATATATATATATATATATATATATATATATATATATATATATATATATATATATATGGAGGATTATATATTATGTGTTGTGTGTGGCTTGTGTTGTGTGGGGGAGAGCTTGACAGGTTCGGCCAAGATGGCTTGGGGTGTGTGTGTATGTTAGTAGTGGTGGTGTTTGGTGATTTGTTTGAGAGGGGAAATCATGTGAAGAGGAGTGTGAGATAGAGGAAATATAGAGAGGGGAAGAGGTGAGTTTGTAGAGTGATTAGAGGGAGAAGAGAGCCCCAAACCACTGTCCAAAAACCCCCAACCTGCTGTCCTACACAGCCCCCTAAACTCCCATTTTCCTGCCATCAAAATAGCCCCCACATTGCCTTCAAATTCAACCTCCATTATACCTACAAATCAGCCCATGAAGTGCCCAACTTTTAGCCATTTGCAAGCCATACTTGGCAGTCCATTTCAGCCATACTTGGCTGTCCCCACAGTCCCAAAAACAGCCCACATTTCCCCCTTGGACTGTCCCTAAACCAGCCCCTAACAGTCCAGGTTTTACCCCCCCTTGGGCTGTCCAAAAATAGCCCCTACAAGCAGCCTTTGACAGCCACATGAACCCCACATTTCAGCCAACACTTGACAGTCCTATAACCCCAATTGTAAGCCCCTTGTACAGCCCAAAACACGGCCATTAGGCAGTCCTAAACCACTTTCAATTCAGCCCTTAGCCTTCCCAAAACAGTCCACATATTAGCCTTGTGTGTGTGAGTGTTTGTGAGTTGTGGGGGTGTGTGTGAGAGCCATTAGTGAGTGTATCTAGTAACCTATAGTATATCCTATAGCTAAATCAATAGGAAACCTATAGGAAACCTATGAGAGTGATAAATATAGGAGTGTGTCATGAGAATGAGTGGTGTAGATGAGTATGGTAGAGAAAAGGGTAAAATTCATGATATAGATAAGGTAATAGGGTAAATCAATACCCCGTATCCTAACATAGCCTAGATACCTAGGATACCCAAATTTCTTGGTAGGTAAACCTTAGATGGGTTGATATCTAGCTACCCTAAGGAGCCTAGGCTAGTACCATGGGTATTTGCGGGGTTTCCTTGGTATTGGACAAGGTATCGGGATTTACCTTAGAAGGATAAATACTAGTTTTGCCTAGAAATAGGATATTGGTGTTAGAAGTCTAAGATAGAGTTAGAACTTGATTCCCGTGGTTGGTAATGATCAAATATGGTGCTCATAGACTAGTTTTGACGTCGGTTGACCTTTTTGACCAAAAGTCAACAAAAGTCAACCGAGAGTCAAACTTAGTCTTTAAGCGACCCGATTTGACCGAAACCAATCCAGAGTTGACCAGTTGACTGAAAGTCAATAGTTGGTCAACATTATACTAGTTTGACCTAGGGTTGACCTATAGTTTACCGGAGTTGACTTTTTGACCAAAAGTCAACTGTAAGTCAACCGTTGACCCCAATTGACCTAGCTTGACTTGGAATGACTCCTAGTGACCTAGTATGACCTAGTATGAACCAGTATGATCTAGTATGACTCAGTTTGACCTAGATTGACCTAGTTTTGTCTTAGACTTGCATTTATGGCTTGTATTAGTTTTCTTTTTCAGTATTAAGCCCTGTTTGACTCATAGTATCTTATTTTAGGTCTGTGATCACTTTGAGCGTCTGTTCACCCTATCAGCTCAGGACTACAGGCGAGTACATTCACTGATAGTTTTCATTATCTTGATATCTACTATATCCGATTCAGTCATAGTGTTTTACTTGATTCCTGACAAGACGTTTCACGGACTAGTATACGTCGGATCCTGTCATGAGATGTTATTCCTAGACTCCCTTGGTATATGAGTATGTGATATTCCTGTATTCCTGTACTTATATAGACACTGATTTGGGAGTGGGCTGGCCCCCTGCTCTTGAACCCCGTGTCATGACGTGCCATGTCCGGATCCGTGATACTATTCGGGGATGGGGGAATTATTAGGGGTTATGTGATCAAGCCTTCCTGTAACTATATTTTGCTAGCGTCACCCTCACCTCACGTAGGGTGTTGCAGACACCCTATTACCAGTTATCCAGGTTGGATGGCATGATTCTCTGTTGAGTACATCGCGGATTACCGGGCCAAGTGGATAACCATCTCTTGCTTTCCTAGCCGATCACATATCGCTCTAATAGTTCAAATCACCTTTTTATATTTATTGTCATATCTTATATTCCAGTTTCAGCTTTACTTACTGTACTTTCACCATGCTATGATTCATTTCTCATATGCTCTATCTGTCTTTTATACTGTACCATGACTTGAGACCAAGTTCTGTTTGGAAGCAGGGTTACAACTCCGGTCCTTGTTTGGTTCAAGGGTTGTAACTCGGCTTTCAAATGGTTCCCAAGTCGCTTATATCTTTTGTCTTGTATTTTATTATTGTCGTCTCTTATAGTATTTCTCAATTCATATGGAACTGCTGTTGGTGTTTGTACTTGCTCATTTTCCTGACAGGATACCGTTGACAAATTTTACAGATGACTCTGAGACTGACTGCCCGACCTACTATGGGGTTGAGTCTGATGGACTAGATTTAGACCGTGGCTTATTGGTAGAGCCACTGGACTTTGCTCACCCTGAGTAGCATAGTTTAGTTAGGTTTGCCTGACCTGCGAGCCAGCTAGTACATTTCAGTTTGTAGTATCTTTATACTTATACTATCTGAGACTCTGGATGTTGTGTTAGCTCTGACTTGTGGATTTTGGACTCGTTTCCTGCTTTATCTATCATATCTCTGTTCCATGCTATCTACCTTAGTTTTGATATATGTGATTGAGACTGTATTGCTATGTCACCTCCGTTCGGAGTGTATATACTGTACAGGTACATTTATCTATTTTAGTCGTAGTATTTACAGACCCTATATACAGCGTTCTACCGCCGATTCTGTGGCGTAGGCTGGACGTAACCACGTGCTCATGCCCCTCTTCAGGGTGTGGGTCGTGACAGCGGCCGATGGCGTTGGCACGGGACGTCGAGGCTGGGCCGGGCGCCGGGGAGTGATGGTGTCGGTGAAAATGACGGTGGGGGTGGTCGAGTACTCCAGGCTGCTGGGAGTCGGGACGGAGGCTGGCTGGGTGCTGGAGGCAAGCGGCTGGAAGCACAAACACGAGGAGACGGTGTCACAGTAGAAGAATTAGGATTATGGTCAGGATTAGGATTAGGGTTAGTGATTTGGGATTACTGATTGTATCGTGTCCTGCTGTTAGGACACGAAGGGGATGTTGTGGGAATTTGGGAACTAGGTTTAGGGTAGGCGTGTCCTACGAGACACATGATCGGGTGGACGTGTTCAGGGTTGTCGGACACAAGAGAGAAAAAATGTATTTGTAATGAAAATAGCGGAAGAAAAAGATGGACAAGGACACGATGCACACACGTGAAAAATTTTGTGGAAGATGAATATTGTGGAGAAAATATTGGAGGAGTAACTGCCTATTTATAGGATGTGAGAATTCCCAATTGGATAGGGATTAGGAGTAGATTAAACCCAATTTGATTTAAATCAATAATCAAATCCAAATTTCAAATTAAATATCCAATTTAAATCAAATTAAATTTTTAGTATAAAATCAATGAGATAAATCAAATTTCAAATTCTTAACGATTTAAATAAATCCAAAATTTCAAATCAAGGTTTAAATCGCCATAATAGTTTCGAAATATATTTTTCCAAAAATACTAATAATAATAATTTCGAAAATTATATTATTATTTAGAAATAACTTAAATAAATATTTATGAAATATATATGTAAGCACAAATAATGCATACTTTTCCTAGTACACAATAAAATATTATTTATGAATAATAACTCTTAAAACAAAAGGCTTTTTATAGCAAGAATAATAATTATATGTAATATTTTGAAAGTGTATAATAAAATAAAAATGTTTTTCTAAAATATGTACGCTTGCACATTTTCGCACTCGACGAGCAAGAAAAATAAAATTTCGTGTGCGACGTAAAATACGACTACGCGACGTATAATACAAAATTTTAAATCAGTACCAAATTTAATAAAAAATAGTAAAAATTTAGGGGTTTTATAGGTTACGAGAAAAGCGCTGACAGTATGGAGTAAGCAAGCTTATGGAGATATCTTCCAAGCCATTCGCGAGGCGGAAGACGATGTTACTTGTGCTAAAGCAAAATACATGGTCGACTGCTCGTCCGATACCAGGAAGACGCTGAATCTCACCAAAGCCATCCTCAAATTCAGGCTGAAGATTGAAACCGACTTTTGGAAGCAGAAAGCGAGGATCAAATGGGACAGCAAGGGGGACAACAACTCTGGCTTCTTCCATGCCTGCGTCAACGGGCGGAGACAAAAACTCACTCTCCACCAGATTGCTGCAGACGACGGCACCAGCATCACTGATCAAAAAGGTATCCAAGAGGAGGCCGTGATACAGACAATCTACGGCTTGAACAGCCTCCCTCGGAAGAAGAAGTGAAAGAAGCAGTCTGGGCCTTCGACGCGCACAGCGCCCCAGGGCCAGACAGCTTTTCGGGGGTTTTCTTTTGTACTTGCTGGGATATCATCAAGACCGACATCCACAACGCGGCCTTCGCCTTCCTCTAGGGAGCGACCTACCCCAGAGCCATCTCGAGCACCAACCTCATCCTCATCCCAAAGAAAGACAATCCTGAGACATTCCGAGACTTCCGCCCTATCAGTCTCTGCACCTTTACCAACAAGATAATATACAAGATTATCGCCTCCCGTATGGCAGGCCTTCTTCCTAATATCATCTCGGAGGAGCAGAGTGGCTTTGTTCGGGGGAGAAACATCCAAGACAACATCATGCTGGCTCAAGAGTTAGTCACCTGCATGAAATTCCCAGCAAGAGGGGGCAACATTGCCATCAAATTAGACATGGAGAAAGCCTACGACAGACTCGATTGGCAATTTATGATCTGGGTCTTCAGGGCCTTTGAATTCTCCGAGAACTGGACCAACATTGTTTTAGCAACTCGTGGTTCTCCACGATTATCAACGGCCAAGCGAACGGGTTCTTCAAATCCACTCGCAGGGTCAGACAAGGAGATCCGCTATTCTCCATAATTTTCATCATTGCGGCGGATTCGTTGAGCAGAAACCTCAACAAAATGCCGAACAAGCCAAATTTTTGGCACTACCATACGGCTAGCGGCTGCCCGATCATCACCCACCTGGCCTTCGCTGACGATATCCTTATATTCTCATCAGGAGACGCAGGATCGGTAGAAGTCGTCCATAATACGCTTCAGATCTATGAAAGGTGCTCCAGACAGAAGATCAACCTGGACAAGAGTGTTATCTACACCCACCATAATATCAAAAGAGAGCAAGCAGCTAGCATATTAACCACCACATCATTCCCCATCAAGCACCCTCCATTTCTCTACCTCGGATGCCCTCTAGTGTACAAGAAATCTAATGCCGGGATCTTCGAAAACCTGACCAATCGCATCAGGAAAAAGTTAGAGGGCTGGCACAATGCCACCCTATCGCCTGGAGGCAAGATTATCCTCATCAATCATGTCCTCACCTCCATTCCAATCTACACCCTGGCGGCGTGCTCCCCCCAAAGAAAGTCCTATCCTACATCGAGAGCATCTTCAGTAATTTTCTCTGGGGCCACAGAGGCGGCCACGAAAAGCACCATTGGGCCAGCTGGGACACCATGGCTCGTCCCACCGAAGAGGGGGGTCTGGGTTTTACCAAACTCTCCCACATTTTTAATGCTTTCTTGATGAAATTATGGTGGACGCTTCGCACCAGTAAGAACTTGTGGCCCAGATTCATGCAGGATAGATACTTCAAGCATATCCGCCCGTCCACGACCATCGCTAACAGCAGATCTTCCGTGGCCTGGCGCCGCATCCTTCGCGGACGATCCATCGCCGAACCGGTGATTCGCCTTAAGGTTAGCGAAGGGAAAGCATCCCCATTCCTGGAGCGTCGGGTAGGTGATTTCTTACTTCCCAACACTCCAACGGCTCCTAGAAACAGCACTATCAAGGATCTATGGAACCCTTCTAATAACACCTGGAAGTGGACCAAAATCAGGTCATAGGCTGGGACCGAAGCGACCGATAACATTCGTCGTAGCGGATTGAGGATCGGTTCGGACGCTGATAAGCTCGTGTGGGCACCCGACGGAGCTGGCACCTTCTCGGTTAAGTCTGCCAGAAGCGTTATCCGGGGCAACGTGGCACCGTCTCCTACCTTTGCCTCATTCTGGCATACGTGCATCCCCAAGAAGTGGTCTTTCCTCATCTGGAGAGTCCTTCACAATATCCTCCTCACCGACGACAATATCAACACTATCGGATTCAGCCTTGCCTCTGCGTGCACATGCTGCTCTGATCGACAACCGGAAACAGCTAACCACATCCTCAACCAGGGGGACCAACCGGTCAGGGTCTGGAAAGCTCATTCCCAGCGTTACAGAATGCCTCACGGAGGCGACAACTTTCACCTTTTTATGGCCACCTGGGCTTCAACGTCCCATGGACACCAAATCGTCGCTGCGGCCGCCACGTGGGTTATCTGGAAAAATCGAAACAAGGCGAGATACGAAGGCCACCAGTACAGCGCAGACCAACTTATTTGGGAGACCATTCGTCAATGCCAGAAATGGAGACCCCTCTGCAGGTACAACCAGGAGGCTTTCTGGAACTCTCTCCTATCCTCGGCTTAGCCCTTTTGCTTCTTGTTTTCCTCTTCTTTTGTCAGCATACGTGTATAGGCTTCAACATTTTGTGCCTCATGGTATACTTGTATAGGTTCGGCCATTTCGGCCTTATATATATATATATATATATATATATATATATATATATATATATATATATATATATATATATATATATCGAAAGAGAGGGAAGGAGTTGTGAACTCTAAAACCCTAACCCTAAAACTCTCCATGCCACCCCGATCCCTGGGTGGCCACCCCGTAACTGCGTGTAGCATCGCGAGCCGCTGGTCGCCGACCAGAGCCGCCGAGAAGCACAGAACAACAGCCGCAGTAATGGTAGCAGCAGGTCCCCTGCGAGGCCAACTTCGCAGCAAGGAATCAACCTCCTCGCTCAATCATTCTTCCAACCGCTTTTTTAGGTTCGATCACAACATAAACCCCTTCGAGCTCCTTCTAATAGTTTAAATTTTAGCGTGGTAGATTGTCCGATAAATAAACCTGAAGTTCATCAAAATTTGTTCAAAAATAGGACATCAAAACAGCCCCATCACCCTAGTTTGGAAGGAAGAATTTGAGCAGAATAAATGGTATTTTCAAAATCTAGCTGAAGAGGCTTGTAGACATCCTAACCAGGAATAAAAATCCTTAAATAGTTTATTTTTCGTATAGAAATTTTTTGACTGAAATACTTTAAAAATTTAGAAAAAAAGAGTTTTAGAACTGTGAATATTTCAATGATTTTCACCGATACGACATGCACCCCGACAAACTGGGCGATGTGGTAGCAACCCATGAACATCGAAAGATGGGTATGGATGTTGTCAACATATGGAATTCGACAGAACTCGATTTTGTTGTGTGTGCGCGACGAAATTGAGGCGTATCGATCGAGATACCCCGTATCGGCCCTTTTTCAAACTAGTCCATAACTTTGCGCATGTTTGTCATCTCGAGACAAAACTTGTGCTAACAGAACCGTATCATTTTTCTGGTCTTGTATGCCAAGTTTCATCCGATTTTAAGAAGGTCGACCGGAACGCTATTTTGGTGGGTCAGTGACCCGATCCAAAGGACAAATTTGTGCACGGTCCATCGGAATCCAAATTTGGACATATTGTTTGGTTCATATCGTCAAACCGAACCCGTAAACTTATAGGTTGATGACTTTAGAGACCGAAGGTACTGGCACATTTTTTGGTTCAAAACGGGTCCAATAGAGGACATTGTTTTGATCCAAAATTATGATTTTGCTCCCGTATCCAGAATTGGACTTTTGGGTAGACATTTTTAGACATATCTTTTATACCAAACATGTTGGTGATGTCTGTTTCAGCATCCGGAGACAATAGCATAAGTTGACTTTCGGGGCTCACTAAGTGGTTGAGTATGGTTGGTTTGCGTGCTACCCCTAGACAACTAGGCTATTCCAAACGCGATGGTATTATCGGTTTCACCAGCAAGGGATCCCAGGCGAGTAAATTTTTGATAGTTTTATATTTGATAACTTCTATGATTCGTGTATCTAGTATTGTTTTACTTTGATCTTCTGTTGATTCTCGACACGATGGTTACACGAGGTGGTAGTTATGGATTCTTAATATGTTATTTTTTGTGACTTGCATGTTTACCCTGTTTTGTGACCTGTTGAATCCATGAGTACTAGTCGGGCGAAAAAGTACGTTAGTAGACATGTAAATATACCCAGAAATATTTAATTTTTCTATTCGTGTCTAATAGCAGTCGCACACTTCACGTGCAGGGTGCCAGATTTACCCTTAGCCGTTTATATGTCGAAAGTGTATTTCAACTCACTAGTTAGATGCAGTCTTGCTTTATTACTGTTACTGTCCTATCTTTATTACCATGCTCTCCTACTTTTACTTACATGTTTCATGCCATGATTCTCTGTTTATTAACGCATCATGCATTTCAGTATTATTTATTATTTTATAGATTATATCAAATTATTGGAACTACTATTAGAATGTATTCGTTCCATTCCTGACTGGAAACCATATTTTTCTACCATTTTACATCATATTCTTGGGAGACATGGGTATACGCTGAGGTCAACCTAGAAGGCTAGTTAGATCGATTAGTTATTCTATTTTATATTTATGAGACATTATAACTTCTTCAATTGTAATCTTTTTGAATATTGTAAAATTAATTTAAATATTGTGAATGAGCAATAATAATTATTTTTTTAGCATTGTGGCTAGACAGCGTTCTATCGTCGACACTGCAGCATAGGCTGGACTTGGACACGCACTCGTATCCGAAAGGCGGGTGCGGGTCGTGATATCTGGTTTAGGCTTGACAAGAGCATGGTTCATTGAACCTATAGTCTCAGCCCATATTATTTAGGGCTTTGGCCTGATTCAGAATTTGGTATTTTGATTGGGCCCTAACACCTAAATGTTGGACTGGGCTTTAAGCCATTGGAAATTTAGTTGTAATTTAATTAATTTAGCTTTATGATTAATTGGTCTTTAAGCATATATATTGGATTAACAAAATCTGTTTGGCCAAATATTAATTGGCTTATAGATTTCTATTTAAATGTTTTGGGCTTCGGAGAAGTGCTTTTCATTAATAAAGGATCGGGCCATGAGTGCCTGCATTTGGGCCTATAAGTTTTCATTATGCATAAATAGACTTTTAAATGAATTAATAGATTTTATTTGGGATTATTTATTTGGGCTTTATTCCTAAAATATATTTATAATATTTTCTAAAAATTATATTATTTTGCCTATTAATAACTATTGGAATTACTATGATCTATTACCTAATCTGCCTTAAATTGAGATTCTAAAATAGTTTTCAATAATTCCTAAATATGTGATTATCTAAATCGATTTTCTTTTCTAGGCTAAATTGTTTAGTTTCCCGATCGTGACTAATTGAATCATTTTTCCTTTTTCCTTTTTCAAAAGCGGATTTCCATCTCGATTTTGATAATCGTGCCGACTTCCAAATCTGGACTTCTATATGTCAAACTGGACTATTTGGACTATTCTGGACTCAATGGAACATTATGTTTTTTATTTGGAATCATTTATTGGGATTTAGCTGTCACGCTCCAGAATCAGAATACTGAAGAGCGGGGGACAGACATAGCCAGCTACGTACATTGAAGTGCAACCCACCTCGCAATATGGTTACGGTTGTCAAGATGTATAAGGGTTTATCTATAAGCCAACAGTCTCTTATAGTCAAGAACAAGCATAGTGTCTCAATCTCAAGCAAGCAAATATTTGTTACAAGATCATCAGACATACAAAGTAAGGTATCCCAAACATTACATATTCAGATGATCGTGAAGCTAATAATACAAAATACGAAGACTAGCAAGAGTTAAGTCATACATAATCAACCCTAGGATTTGCGAATCATGTAACAGCCCTTAGGCAGACAGAAATTAAGTTTCAACATGAGCTAACACTTGCTCGGCACCTAAACGCCTCAAAAGAATAATTTATAATAGAGTGGGAGAGCAAAATAAGAAAATCCACTCGTTGCCACGATTACTTCTAGTGTTCACCATCTGGCTGGAAGGCAGGTAGATCCTCGGGTGATACTCCAAAATCTGACCACACAAAACTAGCTGGGTCAGAACCCAGAAGAGCAAGTACCACGAGGGAAGGCTCCACTTATGAACTAAATCCAACATAAAAATGAATAGAAGAACTGATAAAAGAACATAATTAAATAACATAAAAGACAAATTTAAAAGAACATACTAGCTTGTATTAGGAAAACAAGAGGTGGAATACAATTACCATGTTAATCATGAGACAACCATTCAGACACGGCCAATCAAGTCCTATGTCTTGCTATCATTAGCTAACTAGGGTTAGCACATGCGTAGTTACTAACAAAATGTAGTTGAGATATTTCTGCAGTCACAAGCCCTGCAGACTATCCAGGTTATCCAGGCAGAGATTACAAGAGTTTATCAAGATTTAATAGTACTTTTAGTTAACAAGGAGTGAAACACATGACAGTGTGCTAGAAATGTGCCCTACTCCATGGCAGGCTACAAGTCCACAGGTATGGTCGGGATAACGGGATCGTCTGTAACTAGAAAATCTCTCTATATGAACTACTTGATCAATCTAGTCGTTAACCTAGTCAGATTCATTATGAATCCTTGACCATAGTAAACAGGAATCCATGTCTTAGACATGATGCAAGACAGGACAGTTAGCTTATACAGTCACAATCAAGGAAAATCAACCACGGAGTCAAGACAAGGGTTACACTTAGCAAGATAGGAATAGTTGTCCCAACAGCAATCAAGATTTCACATGTCATGTCAGGTTTACTTGTCATATCAAGAGTGCGCCTCGACGAGCCACTATCAATATTATCAAGATGGCATCATGTTTTCATGTTCATGTTCAAGTTCAAGTCCATCAAGTCGGGTCATCGCAATTTAGGCTAAGTACAGAAAATATGCAAAGAAGATCAAGAACATCCATGGGTGATTGAAACTATCAGTCGCATATGAACTCCAGTTAAAGTGGGACATGAAGATTCTTGAAGCTAAGACAAAAATCTACAACTTTCATATTTTTGAGTTTTATAAAATTTTAGCTACAAAATAACTTAAACAGGAAAAAAACAGTCATTTACATGTATTCGCGCACGGGCACGCGGCACGCGGGGGCAAAACTGGCCACGACGCATGGAGCACGAGAGCACGGCGTACAGGCATGCGGCAAGCGAATCGGCGCACGAAACGCACAACGTGCAGACCAAATTGGCCATGTCGTGCAGGCGCACGATAAATTAATCGCGCAGGCGCACGACGCGTGAAACACGCAGTGCGCGCAGACCAAATTGGCCAATGCAAGCGAAGCACAGCACGCAAGTTTACGATAAACAAATTGCGCAGGCACACGATGCACGAAACACGCAGCGCACATGGAACAAATTATCCACAGTGCACGGAGCACGAGAGCACGGCGTACTAGCATGCGGCAGAGAATAGTGCGGGTGCACAGCGCACGCGGACGAAAGAGGATACGACATACGGAGCGCAAGAGCACGGTGCACAAGCGCCCAACAGAGAATCGTGCGGACGCACGACGCGCAAAACGTGTAACATGCATAGACAAAACTCCCCACGATGCATAGGGTGCGGATGCATGACGCGCGAGGGCGCGGCACTGTTCATCGTCCCAGCAGCACCGAAGATGAGCAGGAACCCATGAACACAAAAATGTCATAACTTCTTCAAAATAAGTCAAAATCAAACGGTTCAAAAGCCAGAATTGGGTAGAATTGAATTCCCCACAACATGGAATCATTAGTTTTTGGAAACAATAAGTGTTTAGGGATCAAAACAAAGAAAAACAAGAAAAGCTAAAACTTAGATGTACAAAAATCTGTCCATCAAAATCGAAAATTTCAAGTTCTAAAGATGCTTAGAATCAAGCAAGGAAGAGAATGGAACAATAAAAATGAAGATCCTTTATGGAGCAAGTTGCACTTGCCTATGGTTTGGTGGAGGTGTAAATGAATAAGAAGAAGAATTAAGTGAGAAGTTATAAAGAGAGAGAGAAAGAGAGAGAAGTTGGTTTATATACCAACCATTCTCATCTCAAACCAACCAAACCAAACCAAGCCAATCCAAGGTGAACCAAACCAAAACTAAACCAAGTTAAGATTAAACCAAGTCAAGATTAACTAAGTCAAAGCTAAGTAAGACAAGTCAAAGTACGGGCCACCTAACAGATGTCAAAAATCCGTACATATATACTGAAGATACGTATAACGAAAAACGGGAGTGACAACTATTCCCACCTTAAAAGAATTTTGTCCTCGGAATTTAATCAAGAGGCTAGAGGTGTCGAAACAAGCTGTACAAACTACAGGTAGTCTATGTCTAGCAGTCAATCAAGCAATCATTCATGCAAGCAAGGAATTCAGGACATAAGGCATAAAAAAGACATTATACCTTACGAGTCAAACATATGTGGATATCGTGATCGGATATCACCCTCACGTTTCTAGGTTGACTCACCCGAAGAATGATGACCCCAAGCAACACAGACTAAACTAATAGTCTTGTTCTTGAGTATCTTCTTCCTTCGGTCTAATATGGATACCGGCCTTTCCTTATACGAAAGGTTGTAACCAACAACCAATTCCAAATGATCAAGGATATGGCTCGGATTCGGGATATACCGTCGTAGTTGGAATACATGGAATATATTATGTACCTCACGTAACGATGACGGAAGAGCGAGATGATCATATCACCTACTCGTTCTAGAAAATCAAACGGCCCTATATACCTAGGACTAAGCTTTTTCCGTACGCCAAATCGAATGACGCCACGAGTAGGCTAGATCCTAAGGAATACGTGGTCGCCGATAGAAAACTCAAGAGGACGTCGATGAAAATCTGCCCAATTGTACTGACGATCTTGGGCAACTCGAAGATGATCTCTAACTTGTCTGACCACCTCGATAGTCTGAGTAACCATTTTGAGACCAAGCATCTGCCTCTCGTCTATATCGTTCCAGGCTATAGGTAATCTGTACTTTCTGCCATACAGTGCCTCAAATGGTGCTATCTAGATACTGGTTTGAAAACTATTATTGTAGGAGAACTCCACTAAGTGTAGGTAATTTTTCTACGAACCACCAAAGTCAAGTATACAGGATCATAACATATCTTCAAGGGTTTGAATCGTGCGCTCTGACTGACCACCTGTCTGCGAATGATAAGCTGAACTAAACTTGAGACAAGTTCCCAAACTCTCTTGGAGACTCTGCCAAAAGTGCAACGTAAATCTTGAATCTCTGTCTGATACAATACTGACTGACACTCCATGCAATCTGATTATCTGTTTGAGATACATATCTACAAGCTGATCCGTGGACTGACCAATTCTGAAAGGAAAAAAATGAGCCACCTTGGTGAGTCGGTCAACTATAACCCATATAGTATCTCTTCCACCTGGGGATTTAGATAATCTATTTACAAAATTTATGGTAATATGTTCTCATTTCCATTCTGGGATCGGTAAAGGTTGAAGAAGTCCAACTGGTCTCTGATGTTCAGCTTTGACTTACTGGCAAACCAAATAACGAGAGACAAATCGAGCTATCTCCATCTTCATGATCTCTTGCCTGATGTCACCACTGGGTACACAAAGACGCCTTCCATGTTGGAGCGTGTCATCTTCATGAATGCATAATTCTGCTCTTCGCCCTGCTTCACATTCTGCCCTAAGCTACTGAAGCTTAGAATCCGTTGATTGAGCTATCTTGATTCTCTCAACTATACTAGAATAAACTTGCAACTGGCCATCAATGCCATATTGGTAGGGAGAACTATCTCTATACCCATCTTCTGAAGATCCGCTAACAACTCGGGTTGTGCTGTTAGGAAATAAGCTCTTGTACGACTTTACGTCATTGGACTTTTGATTGAATTCTTTAGCTTCGATATTGGTTTCGCAAACTCTGATGTTGTTGCTGCGATTGATACATTGGCGCTCTCTCTCAATGTCACGCCCCAGAACCAGAATACTAGAGAGCGGAGGCAGACATAGCCTGCTACGTATATAAAATGGGATCCATCTCGCTATACGGTCACAGCTGTCTAGATACATGAGGGTTTAACTACAAGCCAACAGTCTTTTAAGGTCATGAACAAGCCTAGTGTCTCAATCACAAGCAAGTAAATGAAGGTTACAAAATGTATGATCATTAAATATACAATAATAAGGCGTCCCAAATATTACATATTCAGTTGATCATGAAGCTAGTCGTTACAAAATGTCAGGACTAGCAAGAGTTTAGTCATACATGATCAACCCTAGGATCTGTTAATCATGTTACAGCCCGTAGGCAGACAGTAAGTAAAGTACAATCGAGCTAAACAGGTGCTCGCTGGCTAAATGCCTCAAAAGAATATTTTTACAATAAAGTGGGAGATCAAAAATAAACCTACTCATTGCCAGGGTTCCGTCTAGTGGCCACCATCTGGCTGGAAGGTCGGTAGATCCTCTGGAGCTGCTCCGAAATTTGGCCACACAAAACCAGCTGGGTCAGATCCCAGAAAGAGCAAGCGCCACAAAGGAGGCTTCACTTAGGAACTAAAACCAGCAATCAGCACAAGAGTATAAATAAAGTAAGAACTGGAAATAAAGAAAATACATCAGGATGATATACGACGAGATAACCATGGAACTATTCAGATAACCAGGTTACAACCTGTAAACCAAACAAGGACCGAGGTTATAACCCTTCGTCTGAACAGAACTTGGAATTCTCACTATTTATCGGTAAAATAAATACAAGTATTCTGGTCATGCAGTAATCTAGAACAGGATCAGGACAAGACTAGACTGGTTAGACTCCATCCAATCATTTCACGGCCAAGCAAGAATTATGGCTTGATACTTTAACTAACTAGGGTTATCACAAACCTAATTACTAATAAGATGCAGCGAGATTATTCCACAGCCACAAGCCCTGCAGACCATCCAGGTTACCCGGGTTGTAAGATTAGGGTTGAATTCAGGTGGGTATATCGTCCAGGAAATGCATGTACCCTTAGGTAGCTTGAAGGGTGCAACACATGGCAGTGTACTGGAAATGTGCCCTACTCGACGGCAGGCTACAGATCCCAAGGGGTGCCCAGGTAACGGGATTGCCTGTAGCTGGGAGATCTCTTTATGACTAATATATTAATCTAGTTGTTTAGCCTTAGTCCATTTCAGTAGGTACTCCTGACCGTGGTACTCAGGAGTCCCCTTCTAGACATGATGCAAGACAGGACTGGATTATTTGTACAAGCACAATCGCCTACAGTATCCAGATTAATTATACAGGTCATATCATGTCAGGAAGCCGTCGCAACAGCTTATCAAAAAAATTATGTCAGGTTTAACATGTCCAGTTTACTGGTCAGGAGTGCGTCGCGACGGGCCACTATCAGGTCATGTCAGGTTAGTCATGCCAGGAGTGCACCACTACGGGTCACTGTCATGTCAGGCTCAATTATTGTAGAGCCTCGAAATTCGTAATACGTATTTTATACGTGTTCGTATTTCTGGCCTGTAATTTTTCTTTTTTCTTGATTAGTTAATTATGGTTTATTTCATATTTAGCATTATGGTTTAATTATCATTTATTATTCATGAATTAATTCTGATTAATGGAGCTTGGTTTATTGAGTATTTTCTGATCCATCCTGGCATTGCATTAGCTCGGTTTGGCCTAGCTTGGTTCGGGTTGGGCTTGGATTGGTTTGGCTTGGTTTGGGTTAGCATGAACCACTCCTACCTACCACCCTCTTCTCCTTTATTAGCAGCCACCAACCTTCTCTCTCCTCCCTAACTCTCATTTATTTCTTCTTCTTCCTTCCTCTCCTTCTTCCACCGACACCACCATAGGCAAGTGCATCTTGCTCTCACTTGAGAACTCATTTTGATGGTTCTGATGGCTTCCTAGCAGGATTCTAAACCACTTTAGAACTTGAAGATTTTCATTTTGGTGCATGAGTTTTTGTAGATCTAGGAAATGCTTTCTTAGAATTTTGAAGTTTTGATCTAGTTAACTTCTTCATTTGCAAGTTCTGATGGTTCCATGTGGTTGGGAATTTCCTTCTACCCAATTTCGACCTTTGGAAACTTAGATTCGGACTTGTTTTGACCAAGTTATGAGCATTTGAAGTTTGGGTTCATCTTTGTTGTTCTTGCTATTCTTGCTCTTTGGAGAAGACAGTGAGCAGTGGCAGAGCTTCTTAGCTTATGCCACGCAGCCTTGGGTACGCTTCCTGTTGGAAGCGTGTCTTCCTTGAGCGTGCGTGACTTTTCACGCAGCTGCTCCCTTGAGTGTGCGTGACTTTTCACCCACGCTGCTCTCTCAGCGTGCGTGACTTTTCACCTATGCTGCTCCTGTAGCGTGCGTGACTTTTCACCCATGCTGCTCTCTCAGCGTGCGTGACTTTTCACCTATGCTGCTCCTGTAGCGTGCGTGACTTTTCATCCACGCTGCTCTCTCAGCGTGCGTGACTTTTCACCTATGCTGCTCCTATAGCGTGCGTGACTTTTCACCCACGCTGCTCTCTCAGCGTGCGTGACTTTTCACCTATGCTGCTCTCTCAGCGTGCGTGACTTTTCATGTACGCTGCTCTCTGAGCGTGCGTGACTTTTATGTACGCTGCTTTCTTGAGCGTGCGTGACTTTTAGGTACGCTGCCCCCCTGACCCCTTGCTTACCCATTGGTTCTTGGAGTTTTGGTCTTAATTCTTTTAGCTTGGTTTTTCTATGGCTCTGTATATTGATATTTTATTAGATATTTTACGCCCATTTTATATCCTTACGCCTTTTGTCATGAACTTGATTTTACTTAATATGTTTGGAATGACTATTGTACATGGCATGGTAGGACAAGGAACTAGCATAACACGACAGTGGCCCGTAGTGGTGCACTCCTGACATGACTGACTTGACATGATAGTGGCCCGTTATGGCGCACTCCTGACAAGTACCCTGACATGATTTGTTTTAATGCTGTTACTTGACTTGCCTTGACTCCGTGGGTAGTCTTCTTGCTTGCTTGTTAAATCCACTTGTCCAGTCTCGCATCATGTCTAGGATGGGACTCCCGAGTACCACGGTCAGGAGTACCTACTAAAATGGATTAAGGTTAATAACTAGAATAACACAGTAGTCATGAAGAGATGACACAGCTACAGGCAATCCCGTTACCTGGGCGCTTTTAGGATCTGTAGCCTGCCGTCGAGTAGGGCACATTTCCAGCACACCGTCGAGTGTTGTACCCTCTAAGTCACCTAAGGGTACATTTGTCTCCTGGGCGATGTACCCACCTGAATTCAACCCTAATCTTTCGTCCTGGGTAGCCTGGATGGTCTGCAGGGCTTGTGGCTGTGGATCAATCTCATTGCATCTTGCTAGTAACTAGGATTGTGATAACCCTAGTTAGTTAATGTAGAAAGCCGTAGGCAATGATTGGCCGTGATTGCTTGGATGGAGTCTGGTCCAGTATAGTATTGTCTAGAATTGATTGATTATAGGATTGTACCAGAATGATGGAATGATTGTCACTCCAGATTGTCACTATAATGATTGCCACTCCAGATTGTTACTTGACCTGATTTCTTATATTTATCTTGCCGATAAATGGTGAGAGAAACCAAGTTCCGTTCAGACGAAGGGTTACAACCCCGGTCCTTGTTTGGTTTACGGGTTGTAACCTAGCTATCTGAATAGTCCCATGGTTATCTCATCGTATATCATCCTGACATGCTTCTCCATATGTCCTATCTTTTAGTGATTCTATGCAAGATTGTCTTTTATAATTGCCCATCATACTTTTTCTTAAATTACTGTCTCTTATTATGTAATTATACTCTTGTGCTAATTGCTGGTTTTAGTTCTTAAGTGAAGCCTCCTTTGTGGCACTTACTTTTCCTGGGGTCTGACCCAGCTGGTTTTGTATGGCCAGATTCTGGAGCAGCAGCAAAGGATCCACCTGCTTTCCAGCCCGATGGTGACCGCCAGGCGTAACCTGGGCAACGAGTGGGTTTCTTTTGTCCTCCCACTGTAATTGTAAATTATTCTTTTGAGGCGTTTAGCCGCCGAGCAAGTGTTAGCTCGTTTGCAACTTTATTTACTATCTGCCTACGGGCTGTAAGTATAATTGGCAACTCGAGGTTGATCATGTACGACTTAAACTCTTGCTAGTCCTTATATTTTGTACGACTAGCTTCATGATCATCTGGATATGTAATGTTTGGGACGCCTTACAATTGTATATTTGGTGATCTGATATCTTGTGATTATTATTAGTTGGTTGAGATTGAGACAATAGGCTATTTTATGACCTTAAGAGACTGATGGATTGTAGTGAAACCCTCACATATCTAGACAGCCGTGACCGTATAGCGGTGTGGATTCCATTCCGTTATACGTAGCTGGCTATGTCTGCTCCCGCTCTCCAGTATTCTGGTTCTAGGGCGTGACACGGTTTAAGTGGTGGCCCATGCAGGTCTTGTCAATCAAAAAATGTGAGAGTTTACCAGATAGATGTCTCAATCTGTACTCTCCTTTGATCTCCACTAGTATCTTCTTATCTCCTTGGATCCCTGACTTGATAACATGCTTGTATCGTTGTTCTATCCTGGTCCTTCCTTAATATTCCTGACATCCTTGCTTCAGTAGCACCGTTCCTGTTGATCAGCCAGAAGGAGTTCAGCCGGCAGCCCAGCAACAGCAAGAAGATCAAGACCAGTCCTCAGCAGCCGCCTCCCGAGCCATGCCTTCTAGAGAACCAGTGCCCCTAGTCCAGTCAGTTCAGCCAGCAGGGTCAGAGGATGGAGTCTTGATAGGGATTATTCGTGAGTTGCTTGCGTCTCAGGGCCGTCGAGGTGATGCCTTGCAGCAAGCAGTACAGGATGCTATGAGCGGAATTGGTCCTCGAGGGAACAGTGCGGTCAATAATTTCAAACGCCTGAACCCTCCCTTCTTCGATGGCAGCGAGGATGCTATTGCTGCAGATGCCTGGCTACAGGACATTGAAGTTATCTTGGAAGCAGCTAGGACCCCTGAAGCAGAGAAGGTGGCGGTAGTACGCCTACAGTTACTAGATCTAGCCCGCAGCTGGTGGGCTATACAAGCAGACCATTTGGGTATGCCTGTTATGTGGGCAGTATTCAGTGATATGTTTCAGACCAAGTACTTCGACGCAGTGGCTAGAGTTGACCTGCAGACCAAGTTTAGTAATCTCAGGCAGATGAATAGGACGGTCGACGAATATGCGGCCGAGTTTTCAAGGTTGAGTCGGTTTGCTCCTACCTTGGTGGCAACCGAGCTAGACAGAGCACAGCGATTCCAGCAGGGGCTCCATTTGGAGATCATATTGGCAGTAGAGCAGTTCGAGCACAGAACTTTTGATGCCGTCTTGCAAGCAGCGAGGAGGCATGAGTACACTTCCCAGAGGATAGTGGACAGGACCAGAGATCGGAAGCGGTCCCATAGTCAAATGAACCAGTCTTCCGCACCACCTCCAGCAGCCAGGACTTTAACTATTGGGACTCCGAGGCGAGTAGCTTCAGTTACGTCGGACCAGCACCCAATCCAGACGTACTCCCAGCAGAAATAGAAGCAAGCGCAGTCTTCCGTTATGGGCTGTTCTTATTGTGGCAAGCCTGGACACGTGATAGCAGAGTGTCGCAGGGCATTGGGATTGTGTTTATTGTGTGGAGCACCGGACCATAGGGTGGGGTCCTGCCCATTCAGAGTTGATTCAGCACCAGCCGTATCTAGTCCCTCGGTTATGGGACCAGCACCAGCACAAGCACCAGAACCAGCTCCAGTTCACCAACCACAGCAGCTTCCGTTCCCAGGTCCATTGCCGTCTCAGGCCCAAGCTTTCCGGCAGCAGAGGCCTCAGCAGTTCGCCCTGGCCCAGGCCCAGATCCAGAGTCGGCGGAGAGGTATCTGTATCCTATTGTCTTGCTTTCTGCCGTTGTTATGCGGGACACGTGTCGTGTTTTATGTGCCCTAATTACAATGGTATATCCCGGGTCCGAGCCATGTCCTAGATCATTCGAAAAGGTTACGGTTATTGGTACCAGCAACCTTTTCGTATGGGGAGAGGCCCGTGCCCATGTTTGACCAAAGAGAGTGTCACGCCCCAGAACCAGAATACTGGAGAGCGGGGGAATGACTCAGCCAGCTACGTATTACGGGTAGATGAATACCGTATAATACGATCAATGCTGTCTAACCAGACGAGGGGGTGCATACTACATAAAGGTCTTACTATGGTCATTTTATATCTATTGTCTCAATCATTCAAACAAGGAAACAGTAATAGAGAACATGTAAGATAAAGCAGTAAGGCGTCCCAAATGCTCAGTCAAAATATTCTTGAGATCTGGCTTTACAAAATATAGCCAGATGATATAGCAAGTATACACAATTGTTATCAGCTGCAGTCTGACTTAATTACAATCATGTAAAAGTAAGTACAAGACAATCCGACTAACATGTCGGTGCCAAACGGCTAAGTATAAAGGTAAATAACAAAACGAGCGTTGAAGTAAGGAACCCACTCGAGTCCTCCTGCAATCATGCCTCTAGTATTGACCATCTTGGAGGTAGAAGTACGCTGGATCCTCGGGAACCGGCTCTAAATCTGGCCATGCAAAACCAGAGAGGTTAGACCTCTAATAGCAAGTACCACAAGGAAGGACGATATGAAGGACATAAACTAGTAAGTAAAAGAATATAATAATAGATCTCTGCTTGCTACTAGGATTCACATCACATCACGACACTTCGAACCAACCTCCCAACCAAACAAGGACAGAAGTTGGCTCGTCATGTCCTGACATTCTGATCATCCCAGTTAGGTAACAGAGTAGTACAGTACACAAACAATTCATCTTGAACGGCCAATCAAATTCTACGGCTTGCTATTATGAGTCCCAAGTTATCCTGGAATTATGCAATTAGGTATTCCTCAGTTCTTACTATGTGCAAGCAAGGCTAGTCTATCCAATCAATCAATTGCGCCAATCATATACTTTGACGAGTCCCAGCGGGACGCCCGCCGTTATAGCATGTACAATAATATAATCAGATATCGTTCCCTGCCCGTGTGACAGATCTACAGTATCTGTGGGAACCAGCCGGCCCGTCGGGCACTTAATAGTCCCAAGGGGGCTGCCATATAAGAACTCGGGAATCCATTCTCTCCATGCCATCATTATTTTATTTAACTTAATGGTCTCTATGTTGAGTGAAGTTCCATGCCGTGGATCATGGTCATTCGAATGAGTACTTTCGTACGAGGTACGATATACGCAACTCTACAACGATACCCGTGCGGCTAGGTTGTAGGTTTTATATAGCGTGATGCAACAATCAATTTAACCACGGAATAATCATGCCTTGACCATAAAGTACACATGCTGTCTTTGTAAGATAAATAGAAAATTAAATAATAAATAATTACTTTTGAAGCCTGCATGTGCCTGTATGCCAATATTCGGGATCGGCTAATCGAGTACAATAGTTCATTACATGAACGTGTCTCATTCATTCATTTCAATAAGACGACTAGCCAGTCTCTTAGTTCCAACTAGGAACGCATGATCAATTATTAGTCAATGTCACAATCATTATCAATGGTGACAAGGCATGAAAGTCCATCAATATTACATGGGGTCGGGTCCATAACTCCTCAGAATTAAGTTCTAGTCATACTGGATATCCATGGATTAATCAAGACACATGACACATTCTACACAACAATCCATATTTACAATATTAACATGTCATGATTTATCAAGTTCATGCAAAAAGGCGTAAGGATATAATAGAAGAATTATCATGCCATCATTAAATGAATAATTATAAGACAATTAAAACACCCAGGTCAAGAAAGTCACGCTGACAAGTCTAAGCTAAGGCCAAAAGTCACGCAAGAAGTCTGTGCTTAAGACCAACAAGTTACGCTAAGTCTAGCTGGGGTGAGCGTGGACAATGGGCGTGAATAGTGAGCGAGAAAAGTGACACGCTGGCAAGCGTGAGCGTGGAAAGTCACGCAAGCAAGCACAGCGTGAGCGTGAAGGGAAATTCACGCAGACTCTAGTGAGCGTGAAACGGTGACAAGAAATCTACGCACGCAAGGATGTGCGTGACTAAAATACACGCACGCTCATGGATGTGTGCGTGACTGAAAATACACGCACGCTCATGAGAACGTTAGCGTGACTAAAAAATACACGCACGCTCATGAGAACGTGAGCGTGACTAAAAATACACGCAGACACGTACAGTCGTGTGCGGGACTGAAAATATACGCAGACACGTACAGACGTGTGCGTGACTGAAAATACACGCAAACACGTAAAGACGCGTGCGTGACTGAAAATACACGCAAATACGTAAAGACGCGTACGTGACTGGGCTGATGTTTTACGCGAGCACGTAAGAACGTGTGCGTACAATATTTCCCGAACTCCAAGTACTATGGAGCCTTCGCTCCAGTGCCAGAGAAATACACCCAAAGTTGATGGACTAAGAACCCATGAACAGCCGAAATACTACAACTTAGATCAAGAGAAAACCAGCCATAGAAATCAAAAATGCTAAGAACTAATCTCTCTTGGAATCACGAGAAGAAGGCAAATGAACCATAAAAATGAGTGATTGAGAAGCAAGTTTGCACTTGCCTTCTCCTGCTGCTGGTAGGTGGTGGGGAGTAATGAGAGAAAGAAGAAGAAGAAGAAGAAGTAATGGTGAGAATGAAGTAATGAGGAGAGAGAAAGAGATGGAAGCTTTAAATAGAAAGATGGTGGTAGGTGGGGTGTTGGGCCGGGTTTAAGGGGATTCAGCAAACCGAAACCCACTAAGACTAAAGCAGCAAATAAAATGCAGGAAATAAAATTGCAGAAATATAATTGCAGAAATAAAATTGCAGGAAATTAATTAACATGAAAATTTTAAAGAGCAGATAATTAATTAACATGAAACTAAAGGAATTTAAATACAGAATAATACATGATAAATACTAAATAAATACACATGAGTTGTTCATATATAAAAATACGTATTCCGGGAACGGGGAGTGACATCTCTACCCACCTTAGAAAAATTTCGTCCTCGGAATTTCAAATCCAAGCCGGATAGAAATATCCGAGCTAAACTAATACAAGCAATTCTAGTGAGCAAGCAATCATTTTACCATATTAAAAGCAAGTACTATATAAGTAAATCCATCAATCTACGATATCAGGTAGTTCTATCCATAAGACGATAAGCATGAGAAATCAAGACAATCAAGGTATACAGAAAGAGATATACCTTGTGAGTCAAACAGGTGTGGATACCGTGATCGGATATCATCCTCACGTTCCCACGTTGACTCTCCCAAGGAGTGATGACCCCAAGCAACACGGACAAGACTAATTGTTCGGTTCTTGAGTATCTTCTTTCTTCGGTCCAAAATGGACACAGGCTGTTCCTCGTAAGACAGGTTGGTACCAACAACCAGCTCAGAGTGATCGAGGACATGGCTTGGGTCTGATACATACCTACGTAATTGAGATACATGAAACACGTCATGCACCTCTCGTAACGAAGGTGGGAGGGATAAACGATAAGCAACATCGCCTATCCGATCAAGGATAACAAATGGGCCCACGTACCGCGGACTCAATTTCCCGCGAACGCCAAATCTAATGACCCCACGAGTAGGTGAGATCCGCAAGAATACGTGGTCCCCAACAGAGAACTCTAACGGCCTACGATGCTGGTCCGCCCAATGACGATGCCGATCCTGCGCAACACGAAGTCGCTCTCTAATTCCCTTAACCACTTCAACCGTCTGAACAATCATTTCTGGGCCTAACATTTTCCTCTCTCCGATATCATCCCATGCAAGCGGTGATCTGCACTTCTTACCATATAGTGCTTCAAATGGCGCCATCTGGATACTGGCTTGATAACTGTTATTGTATGAGAACTCGACCAAGTGAAGGTGACTCTCCCAAGACCCTCCAAAATCTAGAGTGCAAGCTCGCAACATGTCTTCTAAAGTCTGAATCATCCTTTCTGATTGCATGTCCGTCTGCGGATGGTAAGCCGTGCTAAATCTTAACTTGGTACCCAGACTATGATGTAAGCTCTTCCAGAAATATGATGTAAAGCGGGTATCCCGATCCGACACAATACTGACAGGAACTCCATGCTGCCTGACTATCTGTTGCATATACAACTCTGCCAACTTTTCTGTAGATTGTCCTACTCTGAAAAGAAGAAAATGTGCTACCTTCGTAAGCCGATCTACTACTACCCAAATAGCATCCTTACCACTTGGTGATCTCGGTAAACCGGTCACAAAGTCCATTGTGATGTGTTCCCACTTCCATTCCGGAATAGGAAGCGGTTGTAATAACCCAGCTGGCATCTGCTGTTCTGCCTTCACTTGCTGACATACCAAGCAACGGGAATCCGTTCCACCAGAAATGCTGCTTGATATCTTGGTACATCTTGGTCCCTCCAGGGTGAATAGAATACTGAGAACTGTGAGCTTCTGCCATGACCTCCTGTCTGATATCTCCACTAGGCACACATAAACGCGATCCGAACTTAAGTGTACCATCTTCATGAATTCTCATCTCCTTCCTGAGTCCTGACTCACATTCTGCCCTAAGCTTCTGAATCTTTGGGTCTTGTGCCTGAGCTGCCTTGATCCTATCTACCAAGTCAGATTGAACTTGTAGACTAGTTAGAACTCCTACATCACTAGGAAGTATAACTTCGATGCCCATCTCCTGAAGGTCTTCTAAGATATGCCTCTGTGTTGTCAACATAAATGTGCCGCCTCTCCTGCTAAGAGCGTCTGCTACTACATTAGCCTTGCCTGGATGATACTGAAGCTCCACGTCATAATCCTTGATCAATTCCAACCATCTTCTCTGCCTCATGTTCAGCTCCTTCTGAGTAAAGATGTACTTCATACTTTTATGATCTGTGTATATCTCCACTCGGTCACCATATAAGTAATGTCTCCATAACTTCAGAGCAAACACTACTGCTGCTAACTCCAAATCATGAGTTGGGTAATTCTTTTCGTGGTCCCGAAGCTGCCTAGATACATATGCTATCACCTTCCCATGTTGCATAAGGACACATCCAAGTCCTGTACCTGACGTATCACAATATACTGTAAAACCTCCGGGTCCAACTGGCAACGTAAGAATAGGTGCTGATATCAACTTCTGCTTCAAAGTCTCGAATGATGCCTGATATTCTGCCGACCAATCAAATGGCACATCCTTCCGGGTCAAGCGGGTCATGGGCGCTGAAAGCCTTACAAAATCTGACACAAACCTTCTGTAATATCCTGCCAATCCCAAGAAACTCCGCACATCTGCTACGGTCTTGGGTACTGGCCAACTCTCTACTGCTTCTACCTTCTTGGGGTCTACTGCTACTCCAGCTCCTGATATGATATGACCCAAAAATAAAATGTGATCCGTCCAGAACTCACACTTACTGAGCTTGGCATACAACTGGTTCTCTCTCAGAATCTGCAACACTTTCCTGAGGTGGTCTTCATGCTCCTCTTCACTAGCAGAGTACACAAGTATGTCGTCAAGAAACACAACGATAAACTGGTCTAAGTATGGCATAAAGATGCGGTTCATCAAATCCATGAATATTGCTGGAGCATTGGTCAAACCAAACGGCATTACTAAGAACTCATAATGCCCATACTTCGACCTGAATGCTGTCTTGGGAATATCTTCCTTCCGAACCCTCACCTGATGGTACCCCGAACGAAGATCTATCTTGGAGAAAACTCTAGCTTTGCTCAACTGATCAAATAAGTCGTCGATCCCGGGTAATGGGTACTTGTTCTTCACTGTTGCCGCATTAAGCTTCCTGTAGTCAATGCACAATCTGGATGACCCATCCTTCTTCCCCACAAGTACCACTGGTGCTGCCCATGGTGACACGCTAGCTTGGATGAACTTCTTCTCCTTCAATTCCTCTATGTGCTGATAAACCTTGGCCTGCTCTGAATCCGCCATTCTGTAAACCCGATCTGATATTGGTTTAGTTCCTGGTGCCAATTCTATACTGAACTCAATATCCCTAACCGGTGGTAGTCCTGGAAGTTCTTCGGGAAATACGTCTAGGAATTCTTCAACTACCTTCGGGATCTGAACTTCTTCCATTGCCGCTACTATTCCCTGCTCTGGTTGAGTTGCCTCTGATCTGACTAAGATGAATCTCTTCATGCCTGGAATATCAAAAGATACACTCCCTCTACGACAATCTATTGTCGCATGACTGTCTTTCAGCCAGTCCATGCCTAAGATAACGTCGAAATTTCTAACAGAAAATTCTATCAACCGGGCGGGTAAGGAATGCCCGCAAACTACAACGTTACACGCTAGAATAACTCTACTAACCCCTACGAGCCCATTACCAGTGAGTATATTCAACCTCCCTGGCAATGCCTCGAACTCCATTCCTAGTCGTGTCGCAAATTGTGCAGATATAAATGAATAGGATGCTCCCGAATCAAACAATGCTACTGCGGGATATGAGGCGACGAGAATGTTACCTGCCACAACATCTCTCGATGCCAATGCCTCTTCCAAGGACAGTATGAATGCCTGCCCTCGACCTCCTTGCTGGTTCCCATGCTGTGGCCTAGCCTGGTGCTGCTGCTGGCCCCTGCCTTGGTGATGCTGGGGTGGTCTATGCTGGTGTTGCTGCATCGGCGGTCCCTGCTGCCGAAACATCTGAGCCTGCGGTACTAATAGACGCTGTGCCAACGGCCTTACTGCCACTGCTGGTCCTCGATACTGGCCTGCCCCTGGTACTGGCAGAGCAGGAAACTGCTATCCTAGTCCTCCTGACCTCGAATTCATGGGACATGTGGTAACCCGATGGTCTGGATTTCCACATATCAGACATAGTCCATTCAATGTCCGACACACATCTCTAGTGTGTCCCATCTTTCCGCAATAAGTGCAGCCTGCCGGGGGTTGCTGGTTCTTCCTCTGATGTTGTTGCTGCTGCTGCCTGGGTGGTGCTGGTCCTCGTATCGCCACATCGTGGATACGAATGCCAGTGGATGGTGTTGTTGCTCGGGGCGCTGCTCCCCCTCCTCCTTCAATCTGACTGTGGGATCTTTTCTGACCCCCAGTCCTGGTCGCAAGCCTCTGAATGGTGAGCTCATGCCTTCGAGTTGCCGTTAATATTTCGTCAAAAGTTTGGTAATTGTGCCCCTCTATCAATTGCAAGAGTTCAAGATGAAACCCTTGCTGAAACCTCATGGCCCTCTGGCGCTCTGTTGCTACCATCTCTGGGGCGAATCTACTCAATCTGCAGAATTCCGCTGCATAAGCATCTACAGTCTTGCCAGTCTGCCTGAGGCTGATAAACTTCTGTTGTAGCTCAAACTGCGCCACAACTCCATAGTACTTGGTCTTGAATCTTGCTGTGAAATCGTCCCAAGCCACAGGACGTCTGATGCCCACTTCCTCTGATTCCCACCAATCACGTGCGAGATTCTGAAGTAACAACTTTACTAGATCCACACGTTCTGCTGCCGGTACCTTAGCTGCTGTCAGAATAGCCTCCATATCCTTAAGCCATGCATCTGCTGAAATGGCATCCTCCGTGCCCTCGAAACGGCGGGGGTTGTACTTGCAAAACCTGGCTGATGCTCCTGAATCATCCCTCACTCCTCTTTCCAAAGCCGTCTGCAATCCTTGGTTAAGCAACACATTCTGCTCTTGTAGCTGAGTGTGCATGTGCTGCTGGGCCAACATCTGATGTTGCTGAGTAGCCATCATTCCTCTCATGATCTCCAGAAGGGCTGGTGTGTCCACTTGGGTAGGTAAAACTGTTGGTGGTGGTGGAACATCCGGATACTGTGATCCAGCTGCTGGTTCCACTATCACTTCTTCCTGGATAGCCTCTTGAGTTAGTACCGGCCCTTGTTGCTGACCAACAGGGTCAGGTTGTCCATGTTGCGCCTGCAGTTGTCCAGCTCTGACAGGTGCGGATGAGGTCCCCCTAAGAAAAGGGACAAGAGAACAATCAAACGACCGGACATGAAGGATCAATGAAGTCAAAGGATATCGGAATGTCAAGCAAGAGTTGAGAATAACGAATCAGGAGATCAAGGGGAAACATGTGTGATTGAGACATCCTATAAATTAAAACACCCTACAAGTCTAAAATCAGACCTGCATGGGCCACCACTAAAACCTTGTCACGCCCCAGAACCAAAATACTGGAGAGCGGGGGAATGACTCAGCCAGCTACGTATTACGGGTAGATGAATACCGTATAATACGATCAATGCTGTCTAACCAGACGAGGGGGTGCATACTACATAAAGGTCTTACTATGGTCATTTCACATCTATTGTCTCAATCATTCAAACAAGGAAACAGTAATAGAGAACCTGTAAGATAAAGCAGTAAGGCGTCCCAAACGCTCAGTCAAAATGTTCTTGAGATCTGGCTTTACAAAATATAGCCAAATGATATAGCAAGTATACACAATTGTTATCAGCTGCAGTCTGACTTAATTACAATCATGTAAAAGTAAGTACAAGACAATCCGACTAACATGTCGGTGCCAAACGGCTAAGTATAAAGGTAAATAACAAAACGAGCGGTGAAGTAAGGAACCCACTCGAGTCCTCCTGCAATCATGCCTCTAGTATTGACCATCTTGGAGGTAGAAGTACGCTGGATCCTCGGGAACCGGCTCTAAATCTGGCCATGCAAAACCAGAGAGGTTAGACCTCTAATAGCAAGTACCACAAGGAAGGACGATAAACCAGTAAGTAAAAGAATATAATAATAGATCTCTGCTTGCTACTAGGATTCACATCACATCACGACACTTCGAACCAACCTTCCAACCAAACAAGGACAGAAGTTGGCTCGTCATGTCCTGACATTCTGATCATCCCAGTTAGGTAACAGAGTAGTACAGTACACAAAAAATTCATCTTGAACGGCCAATCAAATTCTATGGCTTGCTATTATGATTCCCAAGTTATCCTGGAATTATGCAATTAGGGATTCCTCAGTTCTTACTATGTGCAAGCAAGGCTAGTCTATCCAATCAATCAATTGCGCCAATCATGTAGTTAGACGAGTCCCAGCGGGACGCCCGCCGTTATAGCATGTACAATAATATAATCAGATATCGTTTCCTGCCCGTGTGACAGATCTACAGTATCTGTGGAAACCAGCCGGCCCGTCGGGCACTTAATAGTCCCAAGGGGGCTGCCATGTAAGAACTCGGGAATCCATTCTCTCTATGTCATCATTATTTTATTTAACTTAATGGTCTCTACGTTGAGTGAAGTTCCATGACGTGGATCATGGTCATTCGAATGAGTACTTTCGTACGAGGTACGATATGCGTAACTCTACAACGATACCCGTGCAGCTAGGTTATAGGTTTTACATAGCGTGATGCAACAATCAATTTAACCACGGAATAATCATGCCTTGACCATAAAGTACACATGCTGTCTTTGTAAGATAAATAGAAAATTAAATAATAAATAATTACTTTTGAAGCCTGCATATGCCTGTATGCCAATATTCGAGATCGGCTAATCGAGTACAATAGTTCATTACATGAACGTGTCTCATTCATTCATTTCAATAAGACGACTAGCCAGTCTCTTAGTTCCAACTAGGAACGCATGATCAATTATTAGTCAATGTCACAATCATTATCAATGGTGACAAGGCATGAAAGTCCATCAATATTACATGGGGTCGGGTCCATAACTCCTCAGAATTAAGTTCTAGTCATACTGGATATCCATGGATTAATCAAGACATATGACACATTCTACACAATAATCCATATTTACAATATTAACATGTCATGATTTATCAAGTTCATGCAAAAAGGCGTAAGGATATAATAGAAGAATTATCATGCCATCATTAAATGAATAATTATAAGACAATTAAAACACCCAGGTCAAGAAAGTCACGCTGACAAGTCTAAGCTAAGGCCAAAAGTCACGCAAGAAGTCTGTGCTTAAGACCAACAAGTCACGCTAAGTCTAGCTGGGGTGAGCGTGGACAATGGGCGTGAATAGTGAGCATGAAAAGTGATACACGCTGGCAAGCGTGAGCGTGGAAAGTCACGCAAGCAAGCACAGCGTGAGCGTGAAGGGAAATTCACGCAGACTCTAGTGAGCGTGAAACGGTGACAAGAAATCTACGCACACAAGGATGTGCGTGACTAAAATACACGCACGCTCATGGATGTGTGCGTGACTGAAAATACACGCACGCTCATGAGAACGTTAGCGTGACTAAAAAATACACGCACGCTCATGAGAACGTGAGCGTGACTAAAAATACACGCAGACACGTACAGACGTGTACGGTACTGAAAATACACGCAGACACGTACAGACGTGTGCGTGACTGAAAATACACGTAAACACATAAAGACGCGTGCGTGACTGAAAATATACGCAAATACGTAAAGACGCGTGCGTGATTGGGCTGATGTTTTACGCGAGCACGTAAGAACGTGTGCGTACAACATTTCCCGAACTCCAAGTACTATGGAGCCTTCGCTCCAGTGCCAGAGAAATACACCCAAAGTTGATGGACTAAGAACCCATGAATAGCCGAAATACTAGAACTTAGATCTAGAGAAAACCAGCCGTAGAAATCAAAAATACTAAGAACTAATCTCTCTTGGAATCACGAGAAGAAGGCAAATGAACCATAAAAATGAGTGATTGAGAAGCAAGTTTACACTTGCCTTCTCCTGCTGCTGGTAGGTGGTGGGGAGTAATGAGAGGAAGAAGAAGAAGAAGAAGAAGTAATGGTGAGAATGAAGTAATGAGGAGAGAGAAAGAGATGGAAGCTTTAAATAGGAAGATGGTGGTAGGTGGGGTGTTGGGCCGGGTTTAAGGGGATTCAGCAAACCGAAACCCACTAAGACTAAAGCAGCAAATAAAATGCAGGAAATAAAATTGCAGAAATATAATTGCAGAAATAAAATTGCAGGAAATTAATTAACATGAAAATTTTAAAGAGCAGATAATTAATTAACATGAAACTAAAGGAATTTAAATACAGAATAATACATGTTAAATACTAAATAAATACACATGAGTTGTTCATATATAAAAATACGCATTTCGGGAACGGGGAGTGACAGAGAGAGACCTCAAGCGCAAGGCTATCACTTTAGTTCGTGTTGCTTGAGTTCATCGCTCCTTGGGGGAGTCAAACGTGGGAGTGTGAGAATGATATCCGATTACGTCATCCCAATCGGTTTGGCTCGTGAGGTATAATTTCTTCCTTATACCTTGCACTTTGATTCCTTGCTTGCATGCATGATTGTATGATTGATTGGTAGCATAGATTGCTTGCGATAGTATAGCTTGTCCTTGCATCTCTAGCCTCTTGATTAAATTCCGAGGACGGAATTCTTTTAAGGTGGGTAGGATGTAGAGCCCCGAAATTCGTAATACGTATTTTATACGTGTTCGTATTTCTGGCCTATAATTTTTGTTTTTTCTTGATTAGTTAATTATGGTTTATTTCATATGTAGCATTATGGTTTAATTGTCATTTATTATTCATGAATTAATTCTGATTAATGGAGCTTGGTTTATTGAGTATTTTCTGGTCCATCTTGGCATTGCATTAGCTCGGTTTGGCCTAGCTTGGTTCGGGTTGGGCTTGGATTGGTTTGGCTTGGTTTGGGTTAGCATGAACCACTCCTACCTACCACCCTCTTCTCCTTTATTAGCAGCCACCAACCTTCTCTCTCCTCCCTAACTCTCATTTATTTCTTCTTCTTCTTCCTTCCTCTCCTTCTTCCACTGACACCACCATAGGCAAGTGCATCTTGCTCTCACTTGAGAACTCATTTTGATGGTTCTGATGGCTTCCTAGCAGGATTCTAAACCACTTTAGAACTTGAAGATTTTCATTTTGGTGCATGAGTTTTTGTAGATCTAGGAAATGCTTTCTTGGAATTTTGAAGTTTTGATCTAGTTAACTTCTTCATTTGCAAGTTCTGATGGTTCCATGTGGTTGGGAATTTCCTTCTACCCAATTTCGACCTTTGGAAACTTGGATTCGGACTTGTTTTGACCAAGTTATGAGCATTTGAAGTTTGGGTTCATCCTTGTTGTTCTTGCTGTTCTTGCTCTTTGGAGAAGACAGTGAGCAGTGGCAGAGCTTCTTAGCTTATGCCACGCAGCCTTGGGTACGCTTCCTGTTGGAAGCGTGTCTTCCTTGAGCGTGCGTGACTTTTCACGCAGCTGCTCCCTTGAGTGTGCGTGACTTTTCACCCACGCTGCTCTCTCAGCGTGCGTGACTTTTCACCTATGCTGCTCCTGTAGCGTGCATGACTTTTCACCCACGCTGCTCTCTCAGTGTGCGTGACATTTTACCTATGCTGCTCCTGTAGCGTGCGTGACTTTTCACCCACGCTGCTCTCTCAGCGTGCGTGACTTTTCACCTATGCTGCTCCTATAGCGTGCGTGACTTTTCATCCACGCTGCTCTCTCAGCGTGCGTGACTTTTCACCTATGCTGCTCTCTCAGCGTGCGTGACTTTTCATGTATGCTGCTCTCTGAGCGTGCGTGACTTTTATGTACGCTGCTTTCTTGAGCGTGCGTGACTTTTACGTACGCTGCCCCCCTGACCCCTTGCTTGACCCATTGGTTCTTGGAGTTTTGGTCTTAATTCTTTTAGCTTGGTTTTTCTATGGCTCTGTATATTGATATTTTATTGGATATTTTACGCCCATTTTATATCCTTACGCCTTTTGTCATGAACTTGATTTTACTTAATATGTTTGGAATGACAATTGCACATGTCATGGTAGGACAATGAACTAGCATAACACGACAGTGACCCGTAGTGGTGCACTCCTGACATGACTGACCTGACATGATAGTGGCCCGTCATGGCGCACTCCTGACAAGTACCCTGACATGATTTGTTTTAATGCTGTTACTTGACTTGCCTTGACTCCGTGGGTAGTCTTCTTGCTTGCTTGTTAAATCCACTTGTCCAGTCTCGCATCATGTCTAGGATGGGACTCCCGAGTACCACGGTCAGGAGTACCTTCTAAAATGGATTAAGGTTAATAACTAGAATAACACAGTAGTCATGAAGAGATGACACAGCTACAGGCAATCTCGTTACCTGGGCGCTTTTAGGATCTGTAGCCTGCCGTCGAGTATGGCACATTTCTAGCACACCGTCGAGTGTTGCACCCTCTAAGTCACCTAAGGGTACATTTGTCTCCTGGGCGATGTACCCACCTGAATTCAACCCTAATCTTTCGTCCTGGGTAGCCTGGATGGTCTGCAGGGCTTGTGGCTGTGGATCAATCTTATTGCATCTTGCTAGTAACTAGGATTGTGATAACCCTAGTTAGTTAATATAGAAAGCCGTAGGCAATGATTGGCCGTGATTGCTTGGATGGAGTCTGGTCCAGTATAGTATTGTCTAGAATTGATTGATTATAGGATTGTACCAGAATGATGGAATGATTGTCACTCCAGATTGTCACTATAATGATTGCCACTCCAGATTGTTACTTGACCTGATTTCTTATATTTATCTTGCCGATAAATGGTGAGAGAAACCAAGTTCCGTTCAGACGAAGGATTACAACCCCGGTCCTTGTTTGGTTTACGGGTTGTAACCTAGCTATCTGAATAGTCCCATGGTTATCTCATCGTATATCATCCTGACATGCTTCTCCATATGTCCTGTCTTTTAGTGATTCTATGCAAGATTATCTTTTATAATTGCCCATCATGCTTTTTCTTAAATTACTGTCTCTTATTATGTAATTATACTCTTGTGCTAATTGCTGGTTTTAGTTCTTAAGTGAAGCCTCCTTTGTGGCACTTGCTTTTCCTGGGGTCTGACCCAGCTGGTTTTGTATGGCCAGATTCTGGAGCAGCAGCAAAGGATCCACCTGCTTTCCAGCCCGATGGTGACCGCCAGGCATAACCTGGGCAACGAGTGGGTTTCTTTTGTCCTTCCACTGTAATTGTAAATTATTCTTTTGAGGCGTTTAGCCGCCGAGCAAGTGTTAGCTCGTTTGCAACTTTATTTACTGTCTGCCTACGGGCTGTAAGTATGATTGGCAACTCGAGGTTGATCATGTACGACTTAAACTCTTGCTAGTCCTTACATTTTGTACGACTAGCTTCATGATCATCTGGATATGTAATGTTTGGGACGCCTTATAATTGTATATTTGGTGATCTGATATCTTGTGATTATTATTAGTTGGTTGAGATTGAGACAATAGGCTATTTTATGACCTTAAGAGACTGATGGATTGTAGTGAAACCCTTACATATCTAGACAGCCGTGACCGTATAGCGGTGTGGATTCCATTCCGTTATACGTAGCTGGCTATGTCTGCCCCCGCTCTCCAGTATTCTGGTTCTGGGGCGTGACAATTATCATGCCCAAACATATCAAGTAAATTCGTGATTATCAAGTTCATGACAAAAGGCGTAAGGATATAAAATGAACGTAAAATATCTAATAAAATATCAATACACAAGACTATAGCAGAGCCATACGGCTAAGGCATATGCGGCCAGGAATGATCTCATGCGACTGGAAGAGAACAGCCCATGCGGCTGAACAGGGTCAGGCGCATGCGGCTAAAAAGGGAAAGGCTTATGCGGTCAAAAAGGGGTATCAGTCATATGCGGCTCGGAGATCCACTCAGTCATGCGGCTGAGAAGGCAAGACATATACGGTCAGGAGGATAGGGAACTCATGCGGCTGGCGGGGGATGGGTCCATGCGGCTGGCTGACCAATCAAGTACATGCGGCCGGAGAGAAGCAACCCATGCGGCTGCGGGGAGCAATAACTATGCGGTCAAAGAAAGCAAACCCATGCGGCTGGGAGACTGCGGTCTATGCGGCTCGCGAGCGTTGAGTTCTTGCGGCTGAGAGTGGACGGAGTCCCATGCGGCTGGACTGGGAAGCTCAGTCATGCGGTTAAGTAAGAAGGACTTCATGCGGCTAGAAGGAATACTTGCCGCATGAACTTGTCATGCGGTCAAGTCAAGGCAATAGTGCATGCGGTTGGAACTGACTTGCCGCATGAATGTTCATGCGGTCAAGTGCTACCATGCGGCTCGGGACTGTGCTTCTTCTCCAAATTTCCGAGAAGAAGTACACCATAAGCCAAGGCTTCCAAGCTGCATAACTCTATCATCCGGAGCCTAAATCCGAACTTCCATAGGTCAAAATAGGGTAGAACGAAATTCTCTACAACATGGAACCATCAAAACTCGAAAATAACAAGATTAAGTAGATCAAAACCCAAGAAATTCGAAAATAACGTAAATATAGATCTACAAGAATCTAGCCATGGAAAGTGAAAATGCCAAGTTCTAAAGTAAATTAGAATACTGTAAGGAAGAGAATGAAGCAATAAAATTAGAGTTCCTCCATAAAGCAAGTTACACTTGCCTAGGCCTCTCTCTCCCTCTCTCTGGTAGGTGAAGAATTAATGGAGGGAAGAAGAAGAGTAATGAAGAGAGAGAAGGAAGTGGGGTTAATAAATGGTAGTGGTGGTGGTAGGTAGGGGGTTCACCCTTTGGTTCATAATGAACCAATAGCAATCCCAAACCGAACCAAGCCAACCCGAACCAAGAATAACCAAGCCAAACCAAACCAAGAAGATATGCAAATACAAGATAAAATACGTATACGTATTCTAAATACGTAATACGAACAACAGGCATTACACTCAAATGTCCTACGGGATGTCCATACAATAAGTCTATATATTTTCAAAAGTATCACGAAGAAAATTGGTTGAACAAAGTTAACTTCAAATTAGCACGGTTGGCTAAGTCGGGCTAGGCATATACACCAAGAGTTGCGTTGACCTTAGAAAAGTTGTGTGCAAAACTTGAATTGTTTCAAATGGGATAAAATTGACTTGACTTATAGAATATAGGATAGCTATCGATAGGGGTGCTAGACGATGTTATTGTCGATGCGATATAGATGAGCATGCTTGGATTTTGAGGAATCGATTCAAACGGAGATTCAAAGTAATCAACTGTGAATCGAATGATAGTTTTGAGGATTTATTGAATGACTTCATCCCTGAGTGGTGTATAGGGTAGCCTCGAAGATGTCGATCGATTGAGGATACGAGATGCCAATGAGTCTATCAGCAAGCGTTGCATGTATGCAAAGTCTTAGATTGAGTATCATTGAGTAAGTTATAATCTTGAAGATTTTGACGAGTTGATTCGAACGAACTACAAATAACGTGCACCGGATTGAGATTGCGTAAGTACAAATACAAAAATAATTGAGTAGGTAAAACTGAATCGAGGTAAAATTAAGGTGTACGAATGGATGACTCGATCGAAAAAATCGATATGAATCGTATACGAAAAGTTAGCACGATTGGCTGATAACGTGCATGGAAATTATTCGAATATTTGAGAATGATTCTAAGGATTGGAATAGATGTTGCTCAATGATTTGAGTTAGCATAGAATAATACGACCTGAAGAAAATTGCTTGATGACTTAAGATAGACGGATGAACATACCTGATTATGGGTTTGAACGAAATGATCATGTAACTAGTTTAGAATTTTGATCTTGAATATCGAGAAGATTGTGGTATATCCAATTCGGATGATAGCATCAGTTGCACGACTCGAAATTTATTGTAAAGAAAGATCGTCAGGTTATGTATATCATTGGTGGTACTAAGATGTATCAAAGATCGATGTACGATAACTCGAGGGTACTCTGATTCGGAGAACGACGATCATGTAAAGTGTTATTATTTTGATGGATGCTATACTTGGGATTTTGATTGGAATGAATGCTTGGATGAAAATGATCGTGTCTTGATTTCTTCGATGATAACCACAACATTAACGATCTTATCTTGCATGAGCGTAACTCCATCCTCGCATATACGTCACATCAAATTTGGGGCGATCATTCCGTGTGAGCACTGACATGGTGATTCATGTCGTGGGAATGATCGAACCCGAAAGATCATAGTGTGGCAATTTGGATTGCTTCGACATGACATGTGGTTTGATGCGAAGGTAAATTCGAGAATTGGTCGGACTTGTGATTGACGATTAAGTAAACTTGAGGATTGAGTAGTCCAATATGCGTATCGTGAATCAATTAGTCTAGACTCAAAGCAAAAGTTATGCCTCGATAAGAATGATTATCCTGAGGGAATGCATGTTGATTTTATGTCCCGCGTGGATGATCGAACTTACGTGAGATTGGAGTGTGACATATTATTATGCTAGACAACTTGAGATCGAATACGTGAATTATGATAGCGACTTAGAGAATATGGAATGAGGATTATGATTTAGTAATAAATCATGTCGTAGCATGCTTGACTTAGGAAGGATGGATAGGTAAATTATATCGAACGTATTCGAAGAGATAGACTATGCGAATTACTCATTGGACGAGCAATATTGATAGGTCGAGGAATTGGTTGAGTGAACTTACGATAGGATGGCTTTGCTGACTGACTCTAACCCCTTGAACTAAGTGTTGCAAGTACGAGTAGGAGAATATATGCTCGATGTTTAGAAATCAGAGTGATGCGAGCTTGGGTAGAAAACCCCGTATTATCAACTTTGGTTTGACCTTAGGTTTGGGGTCAGTGTTGATATTATTGTTTGGGAACTATGATTCCAATACTGATGGTTGACCATAGCCTGGAAGGATAGTCTAGCGGTTAGGCAGACATCCCGGTATGGAGAGATAGGAATTATGGAGACACCACTCACTAGTTTTGGCTGAAATGCGTATATTTTAGGGATGCTTGAATATGTGCACGATCCAACTCGAGTGGTGATGGTGGATACTCTATCACGAGGCTTGGCTGAAATGTACGTATTTTGGGGACGTCTGGAATATGTGCACAATCCAACTAAGTGATACGTTAAATTCAAGTAAGACTAGAGGAACAAAAAAAATAGCAAGGATTTTAAAATAATGTTTCGAAGAAATATTGATGGTAGTACGATCATTTGATTTAAGACGAACATATATGTTGGTTGATCGGGTGGTTTGCTTAGAACTGAGTTGTCTGTGTGCGCAAAGAGTGTAAGTTACCCAAGTTGCGACATTGTTGTTCATGTCGAAAGATAACCAAAGCACGAGCGTGGCTTGGATTGAAGAAACACATAGGAGAAATGTGTGCAAGAATCGTTGGATGTTGGATCAAGTTATAAGCCGATAACTGTACTTAGTTAGTTTCGAGGATGAAACTTTTTCTGAATGGTGTATAATTTAATGCCCCGTTCCGCTCAACTCAATCGGAGGAATCGAAACGCCAACGACGTTCGAACTTATCCATGCAACGGCCGCTCGGTTAAGGTGACTCCTCGCTCAGGTGGATGGCACTTGCCTCAGCTTGGCCTTCACACTAATAAAACGAAAGTTTTTAAATGTACAAGTAGACTTGATAATAAAAGAGATGAATCCACATAGCTAAGAGAATAATCCCAAGTCGGGTCAGATTGAGTTAGAATATGGAAAGGTCCCATGGTCAGCTTAGAAGTACTGCACGACGTACTTTTAAAATGACACTCGGTACTTCGTCCCATGGCTTGGGAGAAGAAAAGTTGGTCTAAGTTGCCACAAAGCTATGAACTTAGCCTAAGTCATAGGCACCGTACGTATAAATGCTTGATAAAGTAAGCACGGTCCCATCGTCCAAGGCTTGGCATAGCCATTGCTTGTCCCACGGGTTAAGTTGTATCGCACGGCTTGTGGCATAAGTCTAGGCACCCAAAGAACTTGACTGTTCATGTCGAACGCGTGCACAATACATTCCCATGATACGAGGCTTGACATAGCCTATGCTCGTCAAGTTGTTATACGATTTAGTTAGGTAAGAGTTTTGCTGGGCTATCGAAGTCATAGCAAGTACCGTCCTATATTTTCTACAGTTGTCAAGTCACATAGTCCCACGATCTCAAGGCTCGTAATATACAGTATTACTTGGGCGGTAGTGTCGCATAGAATACAAGTGGGTTTAAGGCACGAGCCACGATTGGTTCAATAAAAAGTTATCCGTGGTCTATAGCACCTAAAGAATAAGTTTTGTTCAAGTTATGCTTGAAGGCTATGAATTAGCCATTCATGAGTCAATAAGAGTATGGAAGCACTAAAAAATATGTTGAGATTGTAGATCAGTCGCCGAGGAGAAATATGCCGGGGCTGTAGGTCAGTGCCGAGGCAACCCTGGTTGGGGCACTGCAAAAAAAGTATGGAAAAGAAAAGAAGTAAACCAAAGAAAAGTAAGTCGTGACGGTTAGGCCATGCATTTACGTTGAGTCTAGAAGTTCTCATAGGTGCGTGGTCATGGACAACTTGTCGACAAGGTTTCGTGCCCTCGATTCGGTAGCCTGGGGCCACAGGACCGCATCGGCCTAGGAGGGAAGCAAGGGAGTTAGTCAAGAACATGTCACCAGTGATTCGAAGAATTGAGCAGGGTTAGCTACCCTTAGCTGCAAGGGTCTCGTCTGCACCACCTACATGTCCAAGATGGCTTGAATTGCCAGTGACCTTTCATATAGATAAGTTGGCATGCTGAGCAGCAATCCGCATGCACGATATTGGTCAAGTAAAAAAGTGCCAGCACGGCACGAATGGGATAAAGATGGTATGCACGGTAGCAATACAAGTCTTAAGAGGCCTAAGATTTGGCTATAGAAAAGACGCGTGCTTTGGCATGAAGTGTGGCGTCAAGTATTAAGTCGTTGGCATAGAGTTGCATAAGTCAGACTTGAGTCGTTTCGAGTTAAGTCAAGAAGGGCCGTAAGGCAAATTTGGTTAAGTCGTGCTAAGTTGCGAGGCACGGCCTCGATGTTGAAGCACGAACCAAGTCAATGACAAAAATCATGTTGTTGCATCCCAAAGTTTGGGACATAAGGCAAGCACGAGTCGGCACGTTGATGTTACAAGCACGAGAATGGTTTAAAGGCAAGAATAAGGAAGTTATCGGTACGATAGCCCGATGATGGTCTAGAGACACAAACATGCCAGGCGTCTATGCCCTAAAATTGATCCTAAGGCAAGAATAGAAATATAATCATATAGGGATTATGTTGCACAAAATAAATAAACGTGTTGGTTTTATATGGGTGGGCGAGGAGCTCACACCACCAGTACAGTTGAGTACTGAAACCCATATAATTTTTATGTGCATATAACGCCCCAGTCCCAAAATACGTAGGACTAGGTACATAGACATGCCAGCTGTATACATACGAAGTATACTCCAATATATGGAAATCTCGTATGAATACATGAGCTGTAAAATGCAGTAAACCAAGAGTAATCTAATCTCATCCACTAAATATAAGAATAAAAGATGTCATATAATGATAATGAATTGTCATTGATACATATAGTTGGGCGGAGACAAATCCACTACCAACTATGAAAAGGAAATACAAGGTATACAAAAGAATAATTTTGGCTAGCGAAGCGAAGACGATCTAAGCGCAATCATCCTCGAAGAAATAGAGATGGTCACAACTAGAGCACCTGCGAAAGACAAGAACACACACCTGGAGAGATAACCAGGTCCTCAGAGGGATGTAACAAGACACATAATATCATGCCATATAAATTGAATAAATATTGCTCAAATAAATAAGTCAATTGAATTATAACATGGTCCAACACGCACCTATTGAACTAGCGTACCATCCCTCCAACCAAACAAGGACAGAAGATGGTAAACTAATTCACGGTAACGTATCTTTCCATGCTATGAATCCAATATGGTATCTGGACCCCAACAAGGTTCAATACCTTCTCATCGAAGTAGTAAGTCACACCTACAACCAAACAAGGATAAGATGAGACGAACTAATTCGCGACAAGTTATTGTTCCAAGCCACGGTCAGATACAAGTACCCAAACCAAGAGTACTCATACCTAACGGATAAAGGTAGCCTAACCAGTCTAAGTGAATGCAGTTTTAAGAACGGTTCATGGTCGCATGACTACCGGGTCAAGTCAAGAAAATATCAATGCAGTACCTCAGTAGCGAGTCACAACACCATATACTATTCCTCAGTATCGAGCGAGTCTATAGCATATAGTCTACCTATCGTTCCTCAGTAGCGAGCGAGTCTACGACAGATAGGGTGGTAGTCAACTTCCAATCATGTTCTTCCCGTCCAATGCCAACTCATAACTGCTAAGTCTTCTAGCATGCAATTCTATTAGCAGTTATTTCCTAACGCACGACTTATACGTACTGGTCGCCAGCCAATCACGCATGTCCGAGTCCTATATGTGACAACAACGTGGTATAAATGTGTCAAGGCCTATGAATGCAACACATAAGGTGGTCCCTTAAATCTAGGTTTAATGTGTAAGAAAAATAATGCATAGCAAGAAATATAACTGAACAGTAAGTTCTAACAGGTTATGCCATGTATCACAGTTTATTTTGCATAAAGAAAATAATGAATAATGTATGAAATATGAGCTAACATAAATAAACAGCAAATGGCTAGGTGTCTTGCCTGAGGGTGGTGCGAGATGTAGCAAAATCCAACAGTCAGAATCGTCAACACAAAAGTCAAAATCCACAAGGAGCTCCGGATGCTGAAACAAACATCACTAACGAGTTTGGAATAAAAGATATGCCCAGGAAATGCCTGTCCAAAAGTTAAATTCTGGAATAGGGGCAAAATCATAATTTCGGATCAAAACGATGTCCGCCATTGGACCCGTTTTGTACCGAAAAGTATCTACGGTCTCTAAAGTCGTCAAACTACATGTCTACGGGTCCGGTTTGAGGAGACGAACTCAAAGGTATGTCCAATTTTGGATTCCGATGAGCCGTGCACAAATTCGCCCGTTAGAGCGGGTCGCGGGCCCGCCAAATAGGCGTTCCACTCAACCTTCTCAGAATCGGACCAAAATTGGCATACAGGACCAGAAAAATGATACGGTCCTGCTTACATAAGTTTCGTCTCGATACGACGAACGTATACGAAGTTATGGCCAAGTTTGCAAAAGGTCGATACGGGGGTATCTCGACGGATACGCACTGATTTCGTCGTACACACGCAACGAAATCGAGTTCCGTCAGTTCCCACACGTCAGCAACATCCATACGCGCCTTTCGATACGTATAGTGCATGACCACGTCGCCCGGTTTGTCGGGGCGCACGACGTATCGGTGTGAATTGTTGAAATTCACTATTAAAAACCAATTTTTTTCCTAAACTTTGAGGCTGTTTCAAATACAGCATAATCAATAAAAATTAAAACTAAAAGTTGGCTTTCTGTCTCGTATGTGTTGTTAATGAATCTGTTTAGACAAGTTTTTGAAACTGTGCGTGAATCGGCAAATTTTTGCCTTCCAAAGAGGGCGTTTGGGCTGCATGGTTCTGTTTTATTTAAACAGTTTTCTTCCTAGTTTCAATCGACTTTCCTGGATCGATTCCTTCTTACTACTCGAATCTATTTACTGGGTCTTCAAGAGGGTTGTATAGGCTTCGCATAAGGTTTTACAGAATCTAAAACGATTGAGCGGTTAGAGAGATAAAGGGTCGTGAACGGGCGTACCTGGATGTGCTTCGAAACAGAGAAAGCTCTGTTAGCTATCGGTTTGGGGCAGTTCGACGACGATGCTGTGGCTTTCAGTCGGTCGGGGTGAGGCGTAGGGAGGTCGGGGTTGGTAAGGTGTCGCGAGCGTAGTAGGTATCTAGAGAATTTTTGAAAAATTCCCTCTTCCTCCCGCTCGTATCCGCCTGTTATAGGCTGTGTTAATAATCGTTTAGCTAATCAAATTCAAATTTGATTCACACTAAATTTGATGGGATCATTAGAGAATTTTAATTGGGATAGATTAGACTAAATATTGGAAGATTTGGTGAAGATTTTGATTTAATCAAAAACTTTCTGTCGTGGGACAGTGGTTCGCGGAAAGAAATAAGGAAAATTCGGTTACAACTGTTCCTGTAAAGGAACAGTTCACGTGTCCTTTTTCTTTTCTTTTTTTTCAATGGCTTTTACGCAAAGGAGTCCCTCCCTGTATGGGAACAGCCGGCCCGGGTTGCTGAACGAAGCACTGTTCATCTGAACAGTACTGACGTCAGTTTTTTTTTCCTTTATTATAAAACATATATTTATTTATAAATATATATATATATGTATATATCTATAAAAAACCATAATTTACGTAAATTCATTTTGAAGACTTTTTAAATAAATCTAAAATTAAAAAAAATTAGGGGTTTTACAGTGCAGGCTCAGGTAGAAGCTCGCTTGGATGCATCGAGACACGGAGTTCCTTGGCATTTTGAGGCATGCGACTGCATGGAGTCTGAACTTATACAGGACATAATGTATGGACATCGTCTATCTGAAGCATCCGCTGGCTCATCAAATTGTATTGAGAGATGAGAGACAGCTGAGTGACATATAATCAGAGAGAAAAGTATCTTGGCTATGTGCCTTTGTAATCTTATTTCAAGTATCAATAAAGACTCTGGTTTTGTTTCAATGCTTGTGTTGCCTTGTATATTCAATGTCTGATCTGTTTGAGACTTCTGTGCGACGACCCCGTCGTAAGCTGTTGTAATCGGTCGTTATGGAACTGGCTTACACGAGCACAATCTAGGCTCGTGCGGCATCACGTCTTAGCGAGGACAATCGGTCCTACGAGACCGGGGCGTGACATTTATGAACTAAAATCAGCATAAAAATGAATAAAAGAATTGATAAAAAACATAATTAAATAACATGAAAGACAGAGTTAAAAGAACACACTAGCTTGTACTAGAAAAATAAGAGGTAGAATATAATTCCTATGTTAATCATGAGACAACCATTCAAGCACGGCCAATCAAGTCCTATGGCTTGCTATCATTAGCTAACTAGGGTTATCACAGGCCTAGTTACTAACAAAATACAGTTAAGATGTTCCCGCAGTCATAAATCCTGCAGACCATCCAGGTTATCCAGACGGGGGTTACAAGAGTTTATCAAGATTTAAGAGTACTTTTAGTTTGCAAGGAGTGCAACACATGATAGTGTGCTAGAAATGCACCATACTCGACGGCAGGCTACAAGTCCACAGGTGTGGCTGGGATAATAGGATCGCCTATAACTGGGAAATCTCTCTATATAAACTACTTGATTAATCTAGTCGTTAACCTAGTCAGATTCATTATGAATCCCTGACCGTGGTAACCAGGAATCCATGTCCTAGACATGATGTAAGACGAGACAGTTAGCTTCTATAGTCACAATCAAAGAAAATCAACCACGGAGTCAAGACAAGGGTTACACTTAGCAAGACAGGAATAGCTGTCGTAATAGCTATCAAGATTTCATATTCCATGGCAGGTTTACTTGTCATGTTAAGTGTACTTGTCAAGAGTGAGCTTCGACGGGCCACTTCAAGATTATCAAGATGGGATCATGTTGTCACGTTCAAGTTCATCAAGTCGGGTCATCGCAATTTTGGCTAAGTACAGAAAACATGCAAAGAAGATCAAGAACATCAAGGGCGATTGAAACTATCAGTCACATATGAACTTCAGTTAAAGTGGGGCATAAAGATTCTTGAAGCCAAGACAAAGATCTACAACTTTCATGTTTTAAGTTTTACAAGATTTCAGCTACAAAATAACTTAAACGCAAAAACAGTCATTTAGATGTATTCGCACGCGACGCACGCGGCCAAAACTGGCCACGGCGCACAGGCTCGTTGTAAGAGAATCGCGTAGGCAAGTGGCAAGTGAAATGTACAGCGTCGAAATCGTGCAGGTGCACAATGCATGAAATGCGCAGCACGTGTGGACCAAATTGGCCACGGCGTACGGAGCATAAGAGCACGGCGCACAAGCGCACAAGCGCACAACGAACGAATCGCACAGGTGTGCGGACCAAATTGGCCACGGTGCGCAGAGCGCGAGGGCAGGGTGCACAGGAGCGCGACAAATAATCACGCGGGCGTACGGAACGCGAAATGCGCAGCACGCGCGAACCAAATTGGGCACGACGCGCAAGCGCGCGGCAGAGAATCGCGCAGGCACGCGGCACACGAAACACACAACACGTACGGACAAAACTGCCCATGACGCACAGGCGTGTGGCACTGTTCATTGTCTCAGCAGCACCAAAGATGTGCGAAAACCACGAACACAAAAATGACATAACTTCTTCAAAATAAGTCGAAATAAAGCGGTTCAAAAGCCAAAATTGGATAGAATTGAATTATACACAAGATGGAACCATTAGTTTTTGGATACAACAAGTTTTTAGAGATAACCAAGAAAAACAAGTTAAAACTTAGATCTACAAAAATCTATCCATCAAAACCGAAAATTTTAAGTTCTAAAGATGCTTAAAATCAAGCAAGAAAGAGAATAGAACAATAAAAATAAAGATCCTTTATGGAGCAAGTTGCACCTGCCTAGTGTTTGGTGGAGGAGTAAATGATGAAGAAGAAGAATTAAATGAGAAGTAATGAAGAGAGAGAGAGAGAGAGAGAAGTTGGTTTATATACCAACCCTTCTCATCTCAAACCAACCAAACCAAACCAAGCCAAGTTAAGGTGAACCAAACCAAAACTAAACCAAGTCAAAATTAAACCAAGTAAAGGCTAAGCAAGACAAATCGAAGTACGGGCCACCTGACAGATGTCAAAAATCTGTACACGTATACTAAAGATACATATAACGGAAAAAGAAAGTGACTTTAGCTTCTAAACCATTTTGTGTCGACACGTTCGTGTCTTTCACATCGACAACAACTAAACAACACAAGTACTTGCAGCGATTACTTTTATTTCCTGATAGTTACTCTATTTCACGATTTAGATGTACATTTCATGATTATTGTCACGATTATTACACGAGATTAGTGTCATGGATTCTATTTCATGATTATCGTGTTTTTGCAATTACATTGTTTTATGTCTGTGTTCCATGTAATTATTTGAATCCATGATTACTAGTTAGACGCAAAGTACCTTAGTATATATGTGATCAAAATCCAGTACTTCGTGTTGCCGTGCCTAATAGCTAATCATACATGACACGTATGATTGAGCCGTACCAAGTAGATCCCTCAGCCCAATCATATATAAAACGTAGTATTTCAAATACACTTAGTATAGCTATGACTTTTGCATTCTTATTGAATGTCACATGCCATGATTACTCCTGCCATGATTATTTTATTTTACCTGTTTATTTTACCTGTCATACCATGATTACAGTTTATATATTCATGTATCTCATATTCTATTTCATATTATATAGTTTCTACTATGTTATGAATAGTGGATCATGTTTTGTACTTGCTTTAATCCTGACTATATGACTACTTTTTACGCATTGTCGATGACCAGTGTACCTCTCTTTTTGGACCTTTGGACCATCTGATAAGAGGTCCTAAAGCTATTCCTGGAGGGATACGTCTATCTCTATTTTATTATTTCCTAGTTTCTTTCTTATGTCCATTTGCTACCAGATTTGTCTCCAGGAAAATCTTGATTATGTTGTACTAGTTGTGATCAAACACTGAATCTTTTGTCATTTGATTTTTTAAAATTTTGTTTCTCTCTTATCGTGTCATCCTCCTTAGCTATTGTGGATGAGTTACATTATTGATCGTGTGATCTTGAGATATAGACAACGCTCTATCGTCGATGCTGCGACGTAGGCTGGACGTGCTTCCACGTACTTGTGCCCGAACTTTCGGGTGCAGGTCATGATAATTTGTGATGTTTGTAGTTTATGCACATTTCGTCTGAATGTTCTATCTTAGTGATCGACATGCACTACGATTTCTCTTAATTGAGCCACACCAGTGGACTCGATAGTTAACTTAGCATACAAAGGTACATTTTAATTAGGCATGATAGAGTAGGAAAGAAGGGTCAAAGTCCTCTCACCTTTAGCTGATTCGCCTTATCATTTTGCCGAGCCAATGCGGCTCGATTCTTTAACTTCGTTGCATAACAAACTCATCTGACTTAGCAATTCAAGCACTTCGTGCTCCGTTGAACTACCCGACTAATTCGGCCTACTGTGCCCATGCCCCAGCCTGTTGCGAGGCGATGCTTTGGTTTTGGCGGACTCTGTTGCAAATAAGGCACAAGATTGACCTATTATAATTCAGCGTAAAAGCTTAGCCTACACATGAAACCAACAAAAATCAATACTTGTTCTATTCAAATTTATCATATCTTCGGGTCAACTAAGCACTTGCATCGATTCGCATTCATACTTCTTTGGGTCAACTTAACACTTCGAGTCAACGACTCATCGCAATGCACCGTACAGATGCGGGGCATTATATTACAATTACAGCGTAAAAGCTTAGCCTGCATATTTGGGCATCACAATTACATTACAATTACTGTTCCAGATGAGGCCTGGTTGGAGGCGATGGTGGTCGACCTCGACATCCATGAACGACGATGACGAACCAGAGTAGTAGGGGATGTCATCGGGACTGTGGACGAAAAAGAGGTGAGACTCGTTCCAGAGGAGGCCTGGCTGGAGGCGATGGTGGTCGACCTCAACCTCCATGAATGGTGACGACGAGCCGGAGCAGTAGGGGTTGTCGTAAGGAAGGGGGACTGGGAAGAGGAGAGGCTCGTATTAGAAATTCTAGAACCATTTTCGAAAAATTTCAAATTGTTTCTTGAAAATATTTTACTAAACACAATTCTTAAATTTTTATTTCTTAAAATTATTTTTTAGATGTAAGTAACCAATCACAAAACTGAATTTGTAGAACTAAAAAACAACTTTATAACTTTCTTTTTGAAAATTATAAAATCAAAATTTCTGAAAACTTATCCATAGAGACAATTAATGTAACTAGGGTGAGAATTCGGTTTATTCGGATTTAACCGAATCGAAATAGTCAATACCGAATAAACCGAAGTTCTAAAAATTCAAAACCAAAACCGAATCGAAATTAGCCAAAACCAAAACCAAACCAAACCGAATAACAATTTGGTTTATTCGGTTAGAATATTTATATTGTTTAATGGGTCGGATTCAAAGATAGGATCGTGGTTAAATTATATTATAATTTTTATGGATACATTTGTTATATTTTAAAGTTGCTTCCAAAGTTGGATTTCAAAACATATACATAAAATTGTTGTTTTCAAAATATACGCATTTTTAATCACCAAATATGCATAAATGAGTGCATTTACATAATTATATAAGTCTTATTTAGTTTTCGATTTTGGACCAAAACTAAAACCAAAAAACGAAACAGAATATTTTTTTTAGTAGTTTCAAACCCGAAATCGAACCGAATTTTTTTCAAACCAAACAAATTTTTTTATTCGATTAGAGTCGATTTTTTGGTTCAAAACCGAATAATGCTCACCCTATGTGTAACTCTGAGTTAGACGGGCCAGATTAAGCTATAGGTCAGCACTGATCTCCCTCCACCTCTAGGGGTGAGCATCGGTTCGGTTCGGTTCAAACCGAACCGAATATGTGAAAACCGAAATAACCGTAAACCGTATTTCTCAAAACCGAAAACCGAACCGTTTTTATAAAAACCGAACAAAATCGAACCGAATTAATTCGGTTCGATTTTCGGTCGGTTCGGTTTCATGGACCAATGTGCATGGCCTTCAAGTTTTTAGCAAAATGAGCATATTTAAATAAAAAAAATTAAAAAATATATGACATTATTGTATTTATGAATTGTTATATTATATAGAGTGAAAGATATTAGTATATATAGATTGAGGGTAGATAGAGAGAGTGCTCAAAGAAAGCACCGACATAGAATAGGAGAAGAGAGTGCGCTCAGTTAGAGATTAATAAACATTAGTATATGTATATTGTGGGTAGTTTGATAAATTACTAAATCTAAATCGATTTTCGGTTCGGTTCGATTTTTCGGTTTTCGGTTTTCAACCGTTATATGCTCACCCCTATCCACCTCCTCTTTAAACCCTAAAAATCCCTTCCCATCAAAACCCTTAAACCTTTTCTTCTCCTCCTCTCCTCTCCAATGGAGGACCAAGAAAACATCCCAAATTCTAACCCTAACCCTAGAATCTCCTTCCTCTGCGATGAGTGCGGGCTGAACCCATGGAAGTACCGGTGCCCCGGCTGCCCCGTCAAGTCCTGCAGCCTCCCCTGCGTCAAGTCGCACAAGCACCGGACCGGCTGCACCGGGAAGAGGAACCGGACCGAGTTCGTTCCCCTCTCCGACTTCAACGACAACCTCCTGATCTCTGGTAAATTTTCGGTGACCCCTTTGATTCTCGACCTAGGAAGCATGGACACTCGGCACCAGCGTCCGTGTCTCCGTGTCCGTGCTGTATTCGTGTCTGCGCGATATGCGAGATGTGGATCTTGATCCGTTATCTTTTATAAAGAACCATCTTTTTTTGGGGGGTTAATTTTCTTGGTTTTAAATAATCCATTTGGTAATTTCTGAGTATTTTACTATGTCATGTACCCAGCTTATAATTTTTCTAAGAATAAAAATGTTGGGCTTCTTGATTCTAGACTATAATTTATTGGAGGAGACAAAGAGGGTTGCTGAATCTGCACGCAGAATGGCTGCGTCCATCGACGGGTTCCGTGGGTACGTCGGCTTTCGGCTGCCCATAAAGCTCCAGAAGCTTCGGAATGCCGCCAACTCGAGGAAGACCAGGCTAATTCTTCTGCCGCCGGGAATGGCAAAGAGGGAGACGAATCGTTCTCGATACGATCCGAGGTTTATTTGTCATTCTTCAATGGAATTTGGTGGTTTCATTTATTTGTAATTGTTGTTTAATATCGTGATTTGTTCTTTAAAATATTTAAGACTTTAGAAGGCTTGAATTGAATGATCATCGGCAAATAATGTCTTTAAACTGGAGCAGATGGTTTAATAGACCCAAAACCGAAGAATGTTTTTTCGTTTTTTTTGTTAATTTTTCATAACAAGCTGAGAGTCATGGTGGATATCATGGATTTAGGTGCTAGTGTCTAGGCAGCCAAGCTCTTAAATATTAGAAACAAATTTCTGATAATGAAAATGAAATTTGCCAAAAATTAGAAAGGTTCAGAAATGAGCGTTGTATATAATAGGAATCACAATACAAACCATGCTAGTAGATGAAGGAACACAAGGAGTGCGTCTATTAGTATTAGGTAATGTCACACCAAAAGGATAGAATTATAGTAATATTTTCAATCTTACTATCATAAATGTATATATTAGGAATCACATTAGTAAGTAGGTTTGTCGAATCTCTTTGACATAAAAGGTTAGTAGAGTCTCTTTCATATAAAAGATGTCGAAGAAGCTGATGTGATTTTAGGTATGAAAGTAACAACAATTTTTAATAGGATATCTTTGCTATTATCACATTCTATTGAAAAGATTATTAGAAAGATCATTTACTATGATTGCAAATGAGTGGTTACATCTTATGATTTTAGTGTTGCTTTGAAGAAAACTTTATGTGAGCCTGTATCCTAATACATATACTCTTAGTTGATAGGATGGTTTCTTTACATGACCAATATAGCCAAACCTATCATACCCGTGCTATAGTTAGACTTGGTAGATATGCAAATAACCTATATATTTGGCAAAGGCGAAAAGCGCTCTCGGTGCTATGAGATACGCATGCCTGAGAAATACAAAGCATATTCATTATTTAAAATGTACATGTCATAAATATACATATACATAATCTTATATAATAAAAGAACAAAATATATTGATCTGATGTTGAGAGGGTAGCAACAATGAGGTCGATGAGAAAGAAATGGTTGCTGCAAGGACAACACATGAGGTGGGAGCGTCGAGGAGGAGGTGGCTACTGTGAAGAGGTGTTAGCTATTTTGAGGAGATTTTGGTTGAGGTAAGTAGGAGACATCAGGGAGTTTATGACTGTTTTGAGTAGACAAATGCTGGAAGTGGCTTGTGCTTGAGGAGGCAGCTCTTGAAGATGTTGTTTGCAGCGATTAGAGAGCCAACATCGAGTATCTGACTTCGAGGAGCTGTTTTCGACGAGATCTAAAAGAGACAAAAAAGATAAAGAGGCGTCGCTGCTCTAGTACATAGAGAGATATCACGGAGTTCTGGATATTTAGTTAATGGGTCAAATACGGGTCAGTTTAAGAGTTGGGTTTGAATAGAATTCTAAAGTTGGATTCAACTCGAATTCTAAAATAAAAAAAATCCAGGTGTGCACCTAGTCTGCTCTTTTGCAACTGGGGTAGGCTTTGGATGAAACAAGGTGTATCAGTGTGGTTCAGTGCACTTTGCTCCTAGCCGCTCGTTTAACATCTATCACCCTAGTAGAGAGTAACGGTCTACACTATAGAGTGTTTAGATATCTTAGTGGCTCTTTAGGTTAATTTATACCATGCAGCATTTGTTACAGAGGGTTATACCGATGAAAATTGGGTAACATGGTCCCTTGATGTAAAACTCGCTTCTGGATTGTATTTATGTTTGGTGCTGCTGCTATATTATGAGGTTCCTTTCAAATCAGAGATTGTTAGGAGTGCTTGAGCTTTTACAGCTCTTAACCCACATGCACAGAGCCCATCTTTGATTCTTGTTACACCTAGACCCATTCCTACTATATATATTCATTGTGATAATAAGTTATTATTGAATTGGTTAAACAAAATACATCATACAAATTTCTGTAGATATCTAAAAATTAGAGGTAAAAAATAATGTGTACATTCTTTACATTGACGTCTTTGACAAGCTTGTACTCTTTATTTGAATAACAAATAAAAATTGTACCAGTTTGTGCATGTTATGTAGTCTTGGGAGGCATGACAAAGTGTTGAAATTTATCCAAGAGGCATCCTAGAACACAAATGTATCATTAATATAATAATTAACTGACAGGGTTTCCAAGCGGCATCCTAGAACACAAATGTATCATTAATATAATAATTAACTGACAGGGTGTCAAAGGATTGCGTTCAACACAGCTCCATGACAAAAATATCCATTCAATAAGAGCAACCTAGACCTATGTAGGTTCTCCAAAAGCCGCCAAATTCCATATTCAATGTCTAGCAACCAACTAGCATGTAGAAGCCACCCTGGCAACCAAACCTAGGAACTCTGAGTCGGAACCAAATAAAAAGGTATGGTTATATAGGGTACCTTTTAAAAGCTTATGTGGGACCAACTTAAAATCAGCTCTCTTGCCCATATTTCAGAATATTTCTTTAGTTTTCCCCCTCTTCGAAGCAGTATATTTCAGTTCTTAACATTTTAGGCTTCCTTGACTCGTACTGATCATTTTAAGGAACTTATTTTAAAAACGGTTAATACATGGGAGTAAATGGGTTAGAGAAGGATCCAAATTTCTTAGTTTTCTTGTATACCAGGACTCGGGAGTCATTTTGACTATCATGAATTTCCAAAGTCAGTAGATTACATACCATAGCGTAGTTTATGTGCTCTCTTTTTTACACTATTAGGCAGTTTATGTGCTCTCTTTTTTCAATCTGCTTTTTTAAGCATGCAATGGTTTTATAACACCTCGACCTCTTCTATCTTACTAATTAAGTACTTGAATTAGACTGACCTTTACAACAGTGTTCTAAAATTCGCTATGCGGATTCGGTGTGACGGAGGGCCGCCTAACGCCTAGGCGCCGAACAATTTTTTTTTTGAAATTTGAAATCCATAATACAAATTTGAAGTTTGAAATTCAAAATTTGAATTCTAAACATGTTCTAAATCCATGCTATATTTCTTTTTCTTTTTTTAAATGTGTAATTTGAAATCCATATTACAAATTTGAAATTTCAATGTTCTAAATCCAAATCCAATCTTAAAATTCAAACAACATATTCACAATACAACTAAGCATAACAAAAATAAAAAAACAAACTTAAAATCTGCACAACCGCACAAGTCCGAACATGGATGCACAAACCCGCCGAACAAGGGGTTTTCGGTTCGGCCTAGGGCCGCCTAGCGCCTAGGCGGCCGCCTGGGCGGCCGCCTGGGCCAATTTTTAGAACATTGCTTTACAGAGTGTAAATTGTAATTCATTTGATGCCCAATCTCATACCCTGATCCTTAACCAGATAAAGGTACTAATTTTAGGATAGACCAAACATGTAAAATTTACCTCTTTATATCCCTTACATGTGATCCATGAATAAAGTAATAAAATGAGTTAGTCAGCTGAGTGGGATGATCTCATTTCTCGACTATTTTCATTTCTTTTCTGATTTAGTAGGTTGAGTTTTTCAAAGACTTCTTAAGATTGAAGCTTTTGGTTAGTTTTTGTGAAGTGTGTAAATACTGAGTTTGGAGGATTACATTTCTGTGGATCGAATCTAAAGTATAGTTGATGATCTTGGGGTTCATTAACAAAATCATTTAAAAAGATCTCTCTCCGTGTCCTATGAACAGGAAATGATTGACTTCTGTCACGTATAGGTTACATTGCTCATAAACTAATCATTATTCAGAAAATAATCCCATGGAAAGGATATGTCTATGCGATGTTATCTACATGATAGAAGATTGGTAAGAAATATGTTATTGGTCAAGTCAAATGCACCATTATTAGACAAGATTCGTCATCAGGCAAATGAATAGGTTTGGCATCTATTTCCCTAGACACAATTCATAATGTTCTCTGAACGACTTGGACCATGAACCTGATCACATCACTCTAAACTAAACTGATAATCTCAAAGGAGAGGGAAATGAAGCTCAAACAAAGGAGAGGGAAATGAAGATCAAACTATTTTTATTTTATTTTATTTTTTTTTTTTTTTTTTTTTGCAAATTGGCATATCATAAGAAGTGATGGAGAAGATTTTTTTTGTTCATGGTTTGATAAGAGTTATCTGACCATCTGAAATGTTCAATTTTTTTTATGAACTAAAATGGTGTTGTGGGAAAAGTGGTGATTTAGGAAATTTGTTTCACTGTTAGATGTCTCTTTAATCTTCATTAAGTGGCTTACATTTGGGGGCAAATAATAGTTCTTATCAGCTAAAAGAAACCAGCTGTGCCTTTACTTATCTGATCTTGAAGCTGTTACTTATACTTAAAAAAGGCAAAAAATGATAAACTTGGTTGAGGGAGATCTCTATGTTGGTACTACTTGAATACAGAAGGGCACTTTAAAGTATTATTTCAATTGAAGGAGACTTTCCAAACTGAAGTTACACTTAAGTCCTGGTTTGGTATTGCTGTGCTATACAAAAAGCAGAAGCAGCTTTCAAAATCAGCCTCCCCCCTGCTTTCAAAAGCTGCCCCAAAATGAACTAGCTTATCTGAAAATTAAGCACATCTGTTACCAAACAGTTTTTGCTGCTATTTTTTTTCTGGTAAAAAAAACAGAAGCATGTAAAATTAGCAATAGTAACCCACCCGAAATACTTTTGTACTCTCATGGCTGGTTATGAAGTATGCACATACATAATTAAAAAAGGAGCAACAAAAAGGAAAAAAGAAGAGAGGGAAGAGAGGGAGAGAAGAAAGGATGGAGAGCAAAAGTTGATGAGATTACTAGAGAATATTTTTCTAGTATTATCCATTCATGGTTTTCTCATGCAACATGTACCCTTTTTTTTCAACTTCTTTTAAAACTACACTTGACTCGCCATTTGTTTCATCTGTTTCTCCAGAAAGAAGAGTATCTTTTGGACAATTGAGTGGAGGTTTCATGCAACAAACATTGTCCTTGTTGACCACGGGTGAGTTTTGACACTACACCCACAATGGATATATATATATTACAGCTCGAGAGAAGTACCAATGTTTTTATTGGTTGCACTGTGCATTCCACTGGACAACTGTGCACTATACTATCAGTTTCAAATCTTACAACTAAATTTTGACATTTTGTCTTTTACAGCATAGATGAACATATGAGCTTCTCATCTGTAATCGAGAAACATCTAGCACCAAGTCCATTAAAAAACCAGCTGAGTCCATACCGCAATGTACGGCTGGACGAGTTGAAGTTTTTCCTCAGAAAGAACCCAAAGGTAGTGGCGAGTTTATATACAATCACTTCTTGCATTTTACTTATATTGTATCTGACCTCATTTTAAATCTACAGGGGCTTAAGTCGCCATTTCGCGAATTGGACATAAAGGCTCCAATAGGCAAACAATTGGAAGATGTTCTAATTCTAGAGTATCCCGTCATTTTTGTTTTTCTTCCTACGCACAGTCATGACTTTGAAGTAGAGAAATTCACAAAGCCATCATCCAAGAATAAAGAACCTCCAGTTTCTTTTGACAGTGTTCCGAGCCCAAAGGGAACTTTATTCATGGAGGAGGAAATAGAAGAAGGTGAGCTGCCTTCTGAGACATTGGTTACTGATTTTGCTGACCATGTGAGTTCGGTACCTTCTGTAGCTGAAGTAGATCATGACCCAAACATGCGGATACCAAATACAGTTGTTGAAGATTTAGAACCTATTTCTAATCAGAAAACTGGGGCTTCTATGTTGGAAGAAGCTAAAATGTTCTCTCTGTGCCCTGTAAATTCAGTAACGACTGTGCCTCACTATAATGCTCAAATCCCACAGGGAAATGAAATAGCTGCTGAAGTGTTTCATGCCTCCGATGTGCAGATACCTGGGGCAGTTGCTGAAGGTTTAAGACCTGTAGGTAGTCAAATTTGTGGTGCTTCTCTTCTGGAGGAAGCTGATATATTTCTTAATGATACTGTTATTGCGATGGAGTCATCTGAAGATGCTAAATCTGACTTTCAGCAGGAACTTAGAGATGTGTATTCAGAACTTCTTGGAGAAATGAATCCTGATGATTTTTTGTGCTTTGATGGTGACTGCGGGGAACTAGATAGCTTGCAGTTGTTCTGGGGGGAGGAGGAACTAGAGGAAGGGGAGATTCCCAGTCAATGAATCAACATACCCAACAACCACTGTTTATTAACTGAAGAATTACATCTTACTTCTCAGCTGGGGCCACTACAAAATGCTACAGCACGATTCTTGAGTTGCGGGTTATACTGAGGAAGATCCACATGATATTCTTTTATATATACATAATACTTGAGGCTGGATAGTTCATGCAAATGACTGGTCTGAATTCCGTCGTTTTCACCTTCTCATACCTCAAATGGCATACATATTGAATGGAATAAATGATGCCAGGGAGCGTCTACAAGGTTGTTCAATCTCTGGATCTTAAACATGAGTGCTTTGTTCTTCAGTTGATTTGGTGCTTCCTGCTTCAGGTATAGCAAGACAAGCTAATCATCTTTTAGAGTCTAAAGGTGTTTTTGTTGGAACTTGCTTATGTGTTTGTTGTACATGTGAGAGATGTGACAGTTAATAGTGATGTTGTCATCCATGACTGGATGAGTTTTGAATTGAAAACATGATTATCAATCACCATGTACTTTAATGGTTCTTTTGTTTTTGATATATTTCAAACTCCAAATACACAGGAAAGAAACATCATCGTCTTTGTTCAGCAAGATAACAAATAATGTCGGAATCTTTCATTTGTTCAGTTATATTCGATAGACTGCCATGATTCGACACTCGATAGCAAGTGACATTTCACTTTGCCAAAGACAAAATAAGTTGTCTCCACTTTTTTGTTAAGCTATTTCATTTATCAATGAGGTGGACAGGAATTTGGTTTTGTCCATAAATATGGATAGGGAAGGAAATAATGAAGTTCCTTCTTGTTTGATAGTTCTTCCTGTGTTTTTTTACGGTCTACTGGGTTTCTATTAAGTTTGAAAGTGATGAATCGAGAACAATGTGATATTGCTGGGATATAAGTTATTTTAGGCATATACGGATTATATCAAGAGTTGCCAGTTCATTGTGATAATTTGGCCTCTTTATTTGAATAATTTTGTTTCTGGTTATTTGTATTCTTTACAAGTTAATAAGTTGCTCATTACTCTCTGTAGCTGAAGTATTATTTGCCAAGAATTGTTTAACATTTGCATTCATGTTTCAGATTATCATTTATATTTTTCTGGGTTACGTTGCTGTTTGATCGTTGTGGCAACGACTTTCTGTTTCGAACTATATTGCCTTTCTTTCAAGGTGGATGGAACTTTCTGTATTATTTGGTTTTATCATATATGGAATTACTGGAGTTGTTATTACTCAGTTCAGTCTTCTCTTTCTTTGAATCATTGGATGAATCGGTCTGTGGGTCTGCTGTGTTTCTATGTGATATTGTATAAACTTACTAGCGGAAGAAGTTATTTGTTTCGTGTCCAAAGAGTAGGATAGAAAAGGACCTAGCTACTGAGGCAGACTGACTAAAAGCATTATCTTTGCAACTTTTGCGGAACAGATCTCTCTGAGCTATGTAGTTTTCCGCAAGAGGAATTTCTGCTTTTGTATGAGAAGGAAGATGAACATTTCTCTCCTCTGCCAAATTTCTCTCTGAGCTATGTAGTTGTTAGACTTTTTTTCCCCCCTCATCTTCCCTCTTACAATTGTGAATTTCATTTTCTCTTGTTACCATTTCTTTTTTCCTTCTCTCTCTCCATCATCTCTCTCATCCCCTCTCCTCCATCTGTGGATTAATCTTTTTAAGAAATAAAGCTTTTGATCAAAATATGAAAAAACTGAAATGATCTCTTAACTAACTATATATATATATATATATATATATATATATATATATATATATATATATATATATATATATATATAACAAAAAAAAAAAAAAAAAAAAAAAAAAATATATATATATATATAACAATTTCTTTTACTTTAACGGACTCCTTCGAAATGAATCGTTTTAATAAAAAGTAAAAGGTATATTTGATTCTATAAAGCATCTTATTTTTTGTTCAAAGCAGTGTATGGAACAATTACAATAAAGTGTTTTGCTATTAGTTCAAAGAAAAATGTATAAGACATCTTACTTTTGGTTCAAAGAGAAATGTATAAGGCATCTTACTTTTGGTTCAAAGAACGATCATTCACTGTCGATATGTCAGGTGCATAGATTTGTCCTTTAGGAACATTAGTGGGATTGAATCCCAGAACATTTGTGGTTTATTGTATGCTCTTTCAACAAATCCTGGGAGAGATTGGCTTTAAAGCTTTAATAAGTTCTTTTTGCATTTGGATTGCTCGGTGTGCATTGCAAGAAGCACGGGTAGCTCAGCACTGCAAAGAGGCTTAGTAACTCGTGTTATAATGGCGTGAACCACATGAGGTTGGACGTCGACTTCAGGCCATGTCATGGCATAACATCGCATAGGGGCATGTAGCCCAATGCTAAAAAGTGAGAGTAGTAGTACAACATTAAGAAGCTAGGATCTCATGTTATAGTAGGGTAACACTACATGAGGCAATAAGATCTCGGCTCTGGACCATGTCACATCGACGTATAACCGTAATGGGACGAAAGGCCTTATCTGGGATTGTAAGGAAAGTACTCACGTATATGTAACCATCTCTTGAGGGTAAATTTGTAGACATCCAAAAATGTTTCTATGTGACCCTATCGAGGAGTAACACGAACTTGTTACAATTGGCTTGAATTCGTTATGAGCAAAGATTTGAAGAACTTCTTCACTACTGTAGATGTTGACATGTTTTTTTTTTCCTTATGTTCTTCTATCTCACAGCAGGGTGCAGAAGCACCCCTAATATAGAGTAACCGTCCTCTAAAGAGGTTACCTACTATCGCTTAAGCGGTTACCAAATGCCGCTTAAGTGATCCTGCAGCTAGTGCAGTTCAACGACACTACTTAAATAGTTTTTTCATTGAACAGAAACATAAAGTTCCTACTGCATACGTGTTGAAGGCCCGCAGAACACCAACTGGACATACACTAGACGCCTGTTGAACGCACACTGCATCTGCATGTGCCGCTGAACACCCATTAAACACATGTTTGCACATTGCGGAATGCCTGCGGAATCACCAGCTGAATGCAATTGGTAACTGCTTAAGCGGTAGTAGGTAACCGCTTAGAGCGCAATTACTCTACATAAGGTTACTTTTGCATCCTGCCGCGAGAGAGAGGAACATAAGAAAAAAAAAAGGAATGCAGCTACAGCGGTGAAGAAGTTATTCAAATCTCTACTCAGGGCGAGTACAAGCCAACTTTAGCAAGTTCGTGCTACTCTTCGAAAGGGTCACATAGAAGCATTTCTGAAGTTCTATCAAACTTGTTAGTTCATGGAAGTAGATCGACGACGAAGGTCGAATTTCACTTTGAGCAACGACGTTTTTTAGTACCCCAACAGCGCGGTAGCAACGAGGTTCTAGCAGAGTTTTGTCTGCATTTGAAGTTTGGTCTACGCGGCAACTTGCACAAAAAATACTGGAAAGTAGCGATGGATAAGTTTCCGTCACTACAACAGCGATGGAATATCGACAAAATAATGACTAATTTATTTATGTAAGAAACCTATATTAATTTTCGTCACTGGTGTAGAAGCATGAAAAATATTAAAAAGAGGCCCATAGATTTCATTCGCCTAAAATATAATGTTCCTAAGTTAAAGATGTCAGCTACAGAACTTGGAGCTTCTAAAAGACACATTGTCAAAGATGGGCCAGAGAGACACATGATTCATCCAGACACATTATGTGTTTTTGTCCCTTGTGTAAAAAGACGAACCTCGGGCAGTGTGTAGTGTTCAGACTACGAGGAATATGTCAATAATCACGTCACCTTCATTATTACACTTTATCAGTTGCGAAGGAAGTAGTTATATTCATCTACTTTCAGAATAGTGTTTTGCAGTATGCAGTTAAAAATCTATGCATTCAAAATATTGATTGACACATAGTTAGTCAAAGAAAAGAGACTATTTGCAGTAAGCAACCAGATGCTATGCATCTAAAATAATTCAACGCATAGTTGACCCACAATAAACATATCGTGTGCTGACATGGCAGTGTTTCATGCAGCACGTCTCAAAATACGTAGCGAGCTATACGTGATTCTCGAGCACGTTCACTCTCCACTAACCCCTAAGGCTCATGCGCCTACCCAGTTTCATGCGTCTTTGAGGCAGAAGACAGTGTACTTTCTGTACAACGCACATGGTTATTCCAGTGAAGAAAAGCTATAAATAGAGAATAATGTTTTCCTCACAAGAACACACACACATGCACAAGGAGAGAATACGCATACTACTCCTTTGCTAAGAACTTTTAGAGAGAGAATCTTTCATTGATAAAATTTTCCTTGCTACGGAGAGTTCATCAACCATTAACCTTCATCAATTGTTACATCAGATCGTCAACGAAGTAGACTTAATCTCCACCGCCCCAATCCCTAGATTCTATTGTACTCGAAATTCATGTTTAAGAATCTTGTTGTACTCTTTCTTTAAAATATTACAAAAGATTTTACATTTCTGGACTCTTTTTGTGTTGAAACAAAAATGGCGACTCTGTTGGGGATGACTTTCTTCACCGACGAGTGCGCAATCTGATGTGACTAAGCTTGGTTCAGTTGAGAAAATGTTGGTTGTACAAATTGACCAACAAGTATATAAAGCGATGCTGTCAGACAAGGACTCTGCTCCGGCCGCCAAGAGACAGAAAGCCAAGTATGCTCGTAAGGCTTGGATCCCGAAGTCTCTCTCCGCTCTTCCTAACGACATTGATGGCAAAGGGAAAGATCTGGCTACTGTGGGCCAAAACAACAATCCGGAGGTGCATGGCTCAGTACCAGCCACAATGCTGTCTAAAGACATTTCTGCTGTTGAGACGCATGATATACTCCATGCGTCTAGAAGTGGCTCTATCAATCAGCCATCAACTTAGCCATGTGCTTCTCACAAGAAGAAGAATACCAAGAAGTCGCATGCCAATCATGCGTCTATGAAAAAGGATGACATATGTGACAGAACCACTTGCTCCAACTTAGGCAAAAAGAATGCACAACATTTGAGTTTTGGCAGAGAAAAACACTATGATGCCAAAGATTCAAATATTGAAATTTCTGCCTCACACTTGGTTAATCGAGATGAGAGTTCTGCCTAAATACATAACTCTAAACGCGTAACTGGAGACAAGAAGTCTGTCTTCCACAGACTTTCTTTCTCATCAGATTCTATGCATTATGAAAAGGCCCATTTCATGCGCCTCTCCGTGTCATGTATGCAAGCGATGGAAAGCTATACAAGCTAAAATATATGTGCCCCAATTTTCCAAGCGCCTCTCTTCCACATGCTGTGAACACATGTACATTGCTTCCCAATGTACCTAAAACGAATTCTCATGACAAAATATCTTGAGACCTAGGTACTGAGTTTTCCCATGTACATAAAATAGGTCGACGAGTTCAAAAACCAACTTTCCCATGCACGGACTCTGTCGAGTCACATAAAAAGGGAAATGAGGTCATATACCCTTTTGTTGACTTGTGTGATATGCTTCATCATAAGCATAAATCAACAGAGGTGTCATCAAACACAATTATGTCTCATTAAAGACATTCTTGTGCAAAGATTATTAATAACTGTTGTTGTTCAAAAATAGTTGATCAACTAGTTAGGCGATCTATCTTCACAAGATTGTAACCAAATCCTCTAAATTTGTCGTGTCCTGGACAACAACTTTCGGACAATGAAGACAAGTTATAGGAGGCCTTGGTCTATGCAACATCCAGTCAAGGTGATGATCGAACACCTTCATCCTCTTCATCCAGAGGAGGTCAAAGAGCCCCTTCACCCGAAGGTGTTTATCAAGGAACCCGTTCTTGATCTAGACATTCTTATGGTGTACTCCAAGTACCCGAACAAGATAATACTGGGGGTAGTACTCTCTCAGTCTTTGATCGTGTATGTGATTGGTAATGAAGACGACGGTAGTAGTAATTGACATAGAATTGATAACCTAAAAATTATGCTACAAAATGTTATGGCAATGATGCAGCAGATGCAAACAACCATGAACCTGCAAACATCTCTACATCAACCTCATCCATCAGCTCAATCTCTTGTCGATCAAGATACAATTAGGGTGTCGTTGAACCCTAATTCGCCACGATAGTTGAAAATATCTCTACGCTAGTATTACAACAGACAGACCAACTATCGTACAGTCAACCTCTGCAAATCAGCCAATTGATGCTCTGGAAGCTATTCGAGGCATCAATGCTTGGTTAGATGATATGACTTCAAAGGAGGAGCTCCATCAAATGGGAATATCACGCCTTTATCCTTCAGAGTGGGATGACGTGGTTTGTCCTCTAAAGTACAAACCCCAATCTCTAATTTCTTGTGCCGGAACAGGCTCACCAAGACAACATTTGACATACTTTTACTCTCAGACTGTTCACATACCAAAGAATGATGCATTTTGGTCTAAATTGTTCATCGGTACCCTGAAGGGAGTAGCTTTTGAATGGTTTTGCAATCTACCTGATGCTTGTATTAAAACTTTCAAAGATCTGGAGAAATTATTCCTTACCAGATTATATGAGGGGACAATGACGTCTCCATGTCAAAGCTCATTGCCACAAAGCAAGAGAATAAAGAGCCGACTCGTGAATTCATTGAACGGTTTAGGAGATTATCAATAAAGTTGCGTCTCGAAACTCCTCAATCGGTGTTGATTGATACATGCAGGGATAATTTTTTACCCATAGTCAGATTCTATATTGGCCCTAGAGATTATAATAATTGGCCAGCTTTCATTGCTTCTGCTGAGAAGACTGAAGAATTGGTCCAGGTTCTGCATTTGATTTAGTTGAAATCACCTGAAGACAAAACGAAGCGCCCCCATAGTAATAACACTTATGGAAAAACCAACAAAGGGAAGGAATCCTTTACGGTGGACGTTTCCGCAACTGCTTCCCAGCCCAAACAAAAATCTCCAACTGCTCCAAGGCCTAAGCCGCATTACACATTCAATAAATCCCTCACACTGGACATCTTTCAGGTACTTATGAAGGGAAACAAGCTGCAATTAGCTCCCCCTTGAAGGCCAGAGGAAGTAGGGCGAACCAATATTGATTCGAAGTATTTTTCTATAATCAGTATGTGCACCACCCTATGATGGATTGCCACATATTAAAGAATTATATTCATCAATTTTTGGATTCAAAGGCCATCACATTGCATACTGATGAAAAATAGGTTTATGTAAATCTTGTTTCTATCTAATTTGGAGATCTTCCTGCAATTGAAGTTCAAGACAGTGTTGTACCGATACCGAAGGCGACATTACAAGTTGTTAATCTTCCTCTGGTTCGTGATCAGACCACTGGACTTGTACCCCTCACTACTCATCGTGGTGAAGTCATGTGGATCCATGATCTTCTTGAAGATATGGATCCAAAATCTACCTCGTCTACTTCCAAGATTCAGAGCAAGAGGAAGAAGAGTAAGTCGTACAATATGGTCAATGAAGCTTTAGCCGGAGAAACCAGATATGGAAAAGCATATCTACGTGCCTCCAATCAAGAGCAAGAGGATAGTCCTTTTACTATTGTCCCTACTTTTAATCCACCTGCTATTCTGGCTTTATCCGAATCAGGACCATCAAAGCAGACCTCAGGAGAAGAAAGAAAAACAGAAAGAAGTGAGGTTTGACAAGTCCTTGAAGAAATCTAATATACTCGAACTTGACAAACCTTCCAATTTTGATATATTGGCACAACTTGCCAATATCCCAGTTCGATTGACCATATTCGAATTGCTCCGTCTCTCCAAAGATACACGGGAGGCGTTAAGTGAGGCATTGTAGCATGCAAATCATATTTGTCTCAGATAGTAGAACCTGATGATGATCCTATGACGTGTCCCTATTGTTATAGTGTGTCAGAGAAAATTCCCAACATCACCTTCACTCAAGGAGACATGTTCTTGAAGAATAACCACTACAATAGGCCCCTATACTATATTGGGTACATCGGGGCTTGTAAGGTGGACCATATCCAAATTGATCCCGACTCATATGTCAGTGTGATCCCTCGAAGTTTGCTTCAGGTGCTGGGAATCCTAATACACAAGTTAACACCTACTTCCACTACCATCACTAGCTTCAATGCAGGATGAAGTCATCCTCTGGGGAAGATCCGTCTCAAGTGTCTAATTGGGAATCTTCGGACTAAAGTCACATGTTATGTTATTGATGCCAATGTCTCCTACAATGTTCTGCTAGGACGGCCGAGGATACATGACAATCTTTTTGTACCATCTACTCTTCAACAGTGTTTCAAATATGTGAACAAAAAAGGATTAGTCTATACAAAATTTGTAGATATTGATCCTTTCAAGGGGGTCGAAGTCTATAAAGAACAAATAGGCAACTCTAGAGGGGGGTGAATAGAGTTTATGACAATAATGCCCAATAAAAAATTAAACTCTTTCACCAACAGTAAATAATTAGAGTAAATGCGAAAATAATAAAGAGCGAGAAAGCATACGCAAACACAGCCAATTTTTAACCTGGTTTTTCTCATGGAGGACTAGTCCAGGCCTGAGAACTCTAGCTCAGGATTAAATCCACTATTTGTGAAATAGTATTTATACCCCGTGCCTTTTCTTCAGAAGAGCACGTCAACTTCTTACAGAGATCGCATTGGCGATGCTTGGAATTTTTCAAGCGACTTCTTGATCTCTTGCACAAACTCCTAACTGAAAAGTACTGAGCACTTTGAGACTTAGGAAGCTTGTGGCTAGTAGATGAGAAGGGTATGGCTTGTATAAGGCTTTTGAAAGAAGAGAAGAGAAGACTGGATGATTGAAAATGAGAGAATTCAAGGCCTATTTATAGGATACCAGGTAGGCAAAATTCGGCCAGAGTTTTGGGTCAAATATTCAAAAATTTGGCCGTTGGACAACTTGCATCCAGCCAACCCAAAAAATTAGGGTCCTGGATTTTAGGAGGCAGAGTTCGGCCCGAACTCTGTGTGGAGGTAGAGTTCGGCCCGAACTCTGTCTCCAGAGCACAGAACTGGTCCAATAGGTAAATGGGCTACTTGAATTTTTGTGGGGCTTTTGGTTTGAGGTATAGGTACTGGTTAAGTCTCAAATTGCTCAGTACGACTCAGTTTACATATATCTAGACTCACTAAAAGTAAAAATACAGACTCAAAATATTTAGCATTGCAGGTGCGAGCTGTCGTCCGTCTTGTACTGAGTTCAGTCTTCATGTGTCGTATTGAAATATTACAAGTATCATATCGTCAATTATATCATTATTTGGTTGACTGTGATTTTGTGTCAACAATCTCCCCCATATTGATAATTGACAAAATGATATTTGTATATTCAATATTCATACCTGGACATATTAAAGAGCAGTAGCGTAGCTCCTCCGTAATCAGTGTAGAGCTAGCAATAGCTCCCCCGTAAACATTGCTCTGTTCCTGTTGTCCTGATAAAAACATTCTTTCCCAAAGCACAGATACACAATGCTAAAAAATATGATATGATGATGTATATGAATACAGCAAAATTGAATATAGCAAAATATTTCTCCTCCTTTTGGCATTTATCAAACAACTAGAAATAATAACTGGCAAGCACACCAAAAATAATAATAATAAAATGCATAAACTGATAAACGGCAGAATAAAATGTCTCAAGAGTCACATAGAGAATTCTAATACAACCAAAGAGCATAATAAAACAACTACATCAACTAAAAATCTAAAATGCAGAAAAATATAAACTACGATCCTCAGCAGCATGCAACAAGTAGAAATCCACATCCATCACGGAGCTCGTGAAGGCCCAGCGTCGTCGGATGGATCAGTGAAGGAACGACGAGGGTCCACGAAAGCCGCATCCGTATCCAGGTAGCAGATAACCCAAGGGTCATCGATACGGTATCCATCGCGAGCAGGGTCCCGCTCCATAGGAATAGGCATAGAAGGATGCCGAAACATAGAGTACCGAATATCGTGCAGTGAGTTGCTGATGGCACTCATCTGCTGGGTGGTACAGTAGTCAAGCTGAGTCCAGCAATCATCCTCTAAAGTGAATCGATCGCGAAGCATAGTCTGTAGTGACTCAAGAGTAGCGGAAGGAGGAGGCGCATCCTGTCCAAGAGGAGGTACGTCAGGCTCATCGTCAGAGTGCTCAGACGTAGCAGGTGAGCCAATTGTCGCCTGAAGCCGTCGTGCCTTAGATAGAAAGGCAGGGGCAGGTAGGAATTGGCACTCATCAAGAGGGACACGAAAGGCACGAAAGACCATAGGAAGATAAAGAGCATAAACCAAGGATCTTGGCTTCTTCCTAGCATTAATCATCCAGTCCATCATGGTACGTGAAAGATTAAAAGGAACATAAAAATGGAGGTGATACAAAGCAGAGATTTCAAAGTATGTAACCTCATCAGTCGATCCCGCTTTGGGCAGAATCGTGTTAAAGACAATACGATAAAGTTCATAACCGTAAGGATTGAGAAACTTGGCGAGAAGCTTGCATGGACTTGTTAGGGGTACACAAGTCATCCTTAAAGCTTTCTAGGGATGACCTATCGGAAAATTAAAACTTGCGAGCTTCGACAAGTTTCTTCCATGAGTTTGGCTCCGAAATTTCAAGGTATTAGGCCAAGTCAAAATCATCAAACGAAATATCAATGCCGGCAACACGTGAAAATAGATGTGTATCATCATGAGTAAGGTTGCAATAAAACATTTGGATGGCATTGAGATAGATAACGGAATTAGTAGTGACAAGTTCATCAAGACATAGATTATGAAATAATGAATCATATTGTGAAAAGATGGTAAAATTTATAGGATGACCCGCGTACACGGGACGTGATCGAAAATCACTAAACCACTCATTGGAAGCGTCTAGTGATACAAATATCCGATCATCGTACGTGTTGGGGTCGAGTGGACGAGGTGGATTGAACAACGGGTGAATAGGTTGTTGGTTAGGTTGTTCAACGGGTTGTTCAACACGAGGAGGAGCATTCGAAGAGGACGCACCCTCGGTTCGAAGTCTCTTCCCTCTATTGAACAACTTGGGAGCCATGAAATAATGAAGAAAATTGAGGAAATTGAGATGGAGAGAAGTGTGAAAATATACCTCAATTTGTTGATAAAGGATGGAAGAGAATGATGAGAGAATTCTTCTCCTTAAATTTTGAGAAGAATGATGTACTAGGATGGAAGAACTAGGGTTAGGGTTTGAAGAGGAGTAGTTTGGAGAAGTTTAGAAGGTGGCAATGGATGAGAGAGAAGAGGAAAACCCAATTTTAAGTGAAAGGGTTCGAATGGTCGGAGCAATTTTGGACCATTGGATCAAAAGTTGATCAGCGGCTGAGCCCGCTTGAAGTTCTGGAAGAACCAGACCGAATTCAGCCCGAACTCTGGGTAAGACAGAGTTCGGCACAAATTCTGGGTTCTTTTACCACTTCAGAAATCAGGCTAAAATAATAAAGTTGAAAAAGAGTGAGACTAAAAGAAATAAAGTAATGGATGGATGCATATATAAAATTAGAAAACCAAGTAGAGAATAGCAATAAGTGAATGCTGAATCAAAGTGAAGTTGGAAATTTTGAATTTTAGCATGTGATAAATAAAAATATACCATGTAATAAATAAAGAATTATGTCACAATTCAATATTTTGAAGCTGCCAAGGGGTAGTTGTAGGGGCCGGATCCCAGCTAGCGGTAGTCCTGAGGACTAGTGCACCGTGTCGCTTAGGCTTTTACGCCTTGTTGTCATAAGGACCCTTTCGGCTTGTACCCATAGCAATTTCATCATAAAGAATCAAGACATACTTGATATTTATGCAGGTTATTTTAATGAATAACAGCTTTATTCAAAATTTCTAGTTCACGACAAAGAAAGTTGATATGCTCTTCGGATAGTGGTTTTGTAAAAAAATCTGCTAGCTGATGATCAGTGTCAATAAATTCTAAGTTAATAGTGCCATTTTCCTGATGATCACGCAAAAAGTGGTGATGTATTTCAATGTGTTTCGTGCGTGAGTGACATATAGGGTTCTTAGTGAGATTGATGGCACTAGTGTTATCACAGAATATAGGAATGTGCATATAAGAAAGGTTGTAGTCTTTAAGGGTTTGCTTCATCCACAAAATTTGTGCACAACAACGACCAGCTGCAATATATTCAGCTTCTTTTGTGGATAGTGCGACAGAATTTTACTTCTTGCTAAACCAAGAGACTAGAGCCTTGCCTAATAAATGACACGTACCGCTTGTACTTTTACGGTCGACTTTGCATCCCGCAAAATCAGCATCCGACTAACCAATAAGGTCAAAGGATGTGGATTTGGGATACCATAAGCCCACTGTAACGGTACCCTTAAGGTATCGAAAGATACGCTTAACGGCGGACATGTGTGATTCCTTAGGACTGGCTTGATAACGAGCACACAGGCAAACACTAAACATAATATCGGGACGACTAGCAGTTAAGTAAAGTAAACTACCAATCATATCTCGATACTTACGTTGGTCAACAGGTTTGCCGCTTTCATCAGGTTCCAGCTTGGTCGAAGTAGCTGTAGGGGTGCTGATTGGTTTGACGTTGTCAAGATCAAATTTCTTCAGCATATCCTTTGTATATTTAGACTGACTGATGAAAGTTCCTTGCGAAGTTTGTTTGACTTGCAATCCAAGGAAGTAGGTGAGCTCCCCCATCATGCTCATCTCAAATTCGTCCTGCATACACTTAGCAAAATCTTGGCAAAGATTTTTATTAGTAGAACCAAATATGATATCATCTATATAGATTTGCACTAAAAGAGTAGTGTTTTGAAATTTTTTGATAAACAGTATAGTGTCAATTTTCCCTTTTGAAAAATCTTTTTCAAGCAAGAAATTGCTTATGCGTTCATACCAAGCTCGAGGGGCTTGTTTGAGGCCATATAGTGCTTTCTTGAGTTTGAAAACATGGTCGGGAAATTTATGATTTTCAAAACCAGGGGGTTGTTTTACAAAAACTTTCTTCTTAATAAAACCATTTAAAAAGGCACTTTTAACATCCATTTGAAACAATTTAAAATTTTAAAAGTTAGCAAATGCGCAAAGCATCCGAATGGATTCTAGTCTTGCAACAGGAGCATACGTCTCATCTAGTCGATACCTTCCTCTTGATTGTATCCTTGAGCTACTAGACGAGCTTTGTTGCGTGTAACTGAACCATCTTCATTTACTTTATTTCTAAAAACCTATTTAGTGCCAATAATCGAGTGATTGGCCGGCCTAGGAACAAGTTTCCAGACTTGGCTCCTCTCAAATTGGTTGAGTTTTTTTTGCATGGCAGAAATCCAAAATCCATCATTAAAAGCTTCTAAAACATTTTTAGGGTCAATTTATGAAATGAAGGCAGTGCTAGCAATGGAGTCTCTTAATGATGATCGAGTACTTACTCTGCGTGAAACCTCACCTATTACCAAGTTTTTTGGATGTGACGGCTTGAAAGAGAATTTCTTTGGCAAACCCTCCAGAGAATTGGTTTCGGTGGTGGTATTTATCGGAGTAGAAGTTGATGGCTCAACATCATCATCAAGAGTAGCTGCTGCACTGTCATCCTCATCAAAAGTCACATTTGTAGACTCTTCTATAATTAATGAGCGTTTGTTAAACACTCTATATCCCTTGCTCTTGGCAGCATAGCCAAAGAAAATACCATCGTCAGCTTTGGCATCAAATTTGCCTAAGTTGTCTTTGGTGTTAAGGATAAAATATCGACAACCAAAAACTCTAAAATATGAAACGTTTGGAGTTCTTCCAAACCAAAGCTCATATGGTATTTTCTTCGTAATAGGACGAATGAGCACCCTATTTAAAATGTGGCATGCTGTACTGACAGCTTCAGCCCAAAATATTTCGGAAGTGAAAATTTATTCAACATGACTCTAGCCATATCGCCAAGAGTCCTATTCTTTCGCTTGTTGAGGAGTTCTTGGACAAGAAAACTCATGATCAAAACCATTTGAATCACAAAACTTTTCAAAATTAATATTTTTGACTTCGCCTCCATGATCACTTCGGATTCGAGTAATCATGTAGCCTTTTTCATTTTAAACTTTCTTAACAAAAATTTTAAAAACTGTAATAGCATCACTTTTGCTTGAAAGAAAGAAAACCCAAGTAAATCTAGAAAAGTCATCTACTATAACAAAAGCGTAGAGTTTTCCACCAAGACTGGCTACTCTACTAGGACCAAATAAATCCATATTAAGTAATTGCAGGGGTCTAGTAGTGCTTACAGTATTTATAGAATGGAATGAAGACTTGGTTGCCTTATTCAACTCACATTCGGCACATACTGTGTCCTTCTTGAATGTGATATCGGGGAAGCCTCTAACTAGCTTCTTAGTCGATAACCTGGATATAATATCCATGTTGGCATGACCAAGACGCTGGTGCCACAGTAATTTCTCATCCTTGTGAGCATAGAGGCATCTTCATGTACTGTTAGTATCTCTAAATAGATAGAAAATGTAAATATTGTCCTCTCTTATCCCTTCAAAAGCGATGTCTCCTGTTGACCTATCATAAATATAGCATTTATTTTATCCAAAGTTAATATCATATCCATGATCAGCAAGATGACTTATGCTGAGCAGGTTATGCTTTAACTCGGTCACTAGGCAGACATCCTTTATTACAGGAGAAGGAGAATGACCAATAGTACCATTACCTATAATATACCCTTTTAGGTTGTTGCCGAAGGATACATATCCTTCTCACTTCATAGTTAGTGATGCGAAAAGATTTGCGTCTCCCGTCATATGCCGCGAGCATCCACTATCGAGAATCCACTTACTCTTAGTTGAGGAGGGAAGGTCCACCTACATCAAGAGTAGATGTGACCTTTGGTACCCAAGTTCTCGAGGGTCCTGAAAAGTTAGTTTTTGGCAGCCATGCATATATATTCCTATCTACTAATCTCCTAACTCTACATTGTGGTGAGATGTGTCCATGTAATCCACAATAAGTACAAATAGCATTCCTATTTATGTTAGGAGCGTATTGATGATGTCTATATGTAGCATGGTAAGAGTGGTGTGGAGTAGCATGATGATGATGTCTATATGTAGCATGGTAAGAGTGGTATGGAGTAGCATGATTATGACTATATGTGGCAGCAGGATGATGATTATATCTATATGCAGTATGGTGGTAATTTTGTTTATGTGCAACATAGTGATGATTATATCTATGTGTAGCATGGTGATTAAGTATCATATTAGAATGATAGTTATAAGAATTATTTCTACGTGCATGTGGTTTGTGTGCTTTATGAAAGTGGGTGTACATGTAAGCATGATTGCGTGCTGCAGGTGGATGACGTGTTTGACTAGTATGAGTAGTGTTGTGCTTTGTGTGTGTCTCGTGTGATTGGGTTTGAGGTTGAGCAACCTGTTTTCCCAATCTAATCTCTAATTTCTTAGAGACAACCTGCAGTTCATTAACCTTAGCATTCAAACCATATATTTTAGTAATAGAGATCTTGTGTCTATTCTTTTCTTCAGCAAGCTCAGTGTTGAGTGCTGTGATCTCGAGTGTTTGCTTTTCAATGCGTGCTTCGGCATCATGTAGTCTTAATTTAAGCTTCGACACCTCATTCGTGACTTCCGTGGGTGAAGTGTCTCTAACATTATCAAGCAAAATAGAGAGTTTTTGAATCTCGACTTCATGACTTTTGATCTTTTCCTTGGCATGTTTATATTTACCAATGACTTTCTTGTGGTCATTGAGTAAATTATTGAATGCATTGCCAAGTTCATCAAAAGTGAAATCATCGAGAGTTTCGCTAGTTACCTTATCGGATGTAGCCATTAGGCAAACATTGGCGGTGACTTGAGGAGAGTCCTTTTCTTTCTCGGAGTCACTAGCTTCGCTTTCATGCCAAATACTTGTGTTGGTATATTTTCTTGAGAAAGCCTTCTTGTATGGTTTCTCATATCGGTTGCTCTTCTTTACGAATGAACAGTCTTTTCGGACGTGTCCAGTCTTCTTGCAATCGTAGCATGTTGGCTCTTCTTCGTCATCTTCTTGCGGTTCCTTCTTTCTTCGATTTAAGCGAAGGAACTTCTTGAAGTTACAGACAAGAAGAGCTTGATCATCACCTTCCGAGTTATTGTCATCCATCTGTTCAGGATCAGCCCTTCGTATGTGAGCTTTAAGGGCAATCTCTTTCGCCTTATGAGCAAGTTCTTCGAAGTCTTTGAGGTCAAGCTCATGAGTCATCAGCTTTGCCATCAAAGTCTCCATGGACATAGTCGTGAGATCATTTCCTTCTATGATGGCTGTCACCTTAGGGTTCCAAATCTTTGGTAGCCCCCTAAGTAGTTTGCGGATCTTCTCGTGATTTGTATATTATTTGTCGAGAGAAAGACAAGGGGTTAATGATATCGAGAAATCTTGTAAAAATTTGTTTGATCGTCTCATTTGGCTTCATCTTTAAAGCCTCATATTCTTGAGCGAGACGACTTATCTTCGACTCCTTGACTTGGGTGGTTCCTTCATGCGTCACTTCTAGAAGTCTCCATACTTCGTGAGAGGTGGTGCATGTTGAGACCCTGTTAAACTCATTCCTGTCTATTGCATAAAATAAAGCATTAATAGCTCTCGCGTCTAGACTCGCCTATTTCTTCTCTTCGTCAGAATATTTGTCGTGGGATTTCTCAACGAGATCACCATTGACAACTATCCTGGCGGGCTTTTTGTAACCATCGGTAACAATGGTCCACAGGTCGAAGTCTAGCGACTTGAGATAAAAATTCATCCTTGTTTTCCAATAGGTGTAGTTTGTTCCATTAAATAGGGAAGGCCTATGAGTAGACTGCCCTTCACCGTTATTGGAAATCATGAATTATGTGGTTGCCATGGATCAGCTCTAGGATGTTAGTTCTTGTTGAGAGAACAGAGCTCTGATACCAATTGAAGAACAAATAGGCAACTTTAGAGGGGGATGAATAGAGTTTATGACAATAATGCCCAATAAAAAAATTAAACTCTTTTACCAACAGTAAATAATCAGAGTAAAAACGAAAATAATAAAGTGCAAGAAAGCATACACAAACACAGCCGATTTTTAACCTGGTTTCCCTCATGGAGGACTAGTCCAGGACTTAGAACTATAGCTCAGGATTAAATCCACTATTTGTGAAATAGTAGTTACACCCCGTGCCTTTTCTTCAAAAGAGCACGTCAACTTCTTACAGAGATCGCAGTGGCGATGCTTGGAATTTTCCAAGCGACTTCTTGAACTCTTGCACAAACTCCTAACTGAAAAGTACTGAGCACTTTGAGGCTTAGGGAGCTTGTGGCTAGTAGATGAGAAGGGTATGGCTTGTATAAGGATTTTGAGAGAAGAGAAGAGAAGATTGGATGATTGAAAATGAGAGAATTCAAGGCCTATTTATAGGATATCAGGTAGGCAGAATTCGGCCAGAATTCTGGGTCAAATATTCAAAAATTTGGCCGTTGGACAACTTGCATCCAGCCAACCCTAAAAATTAGGGTCCTGGATTTTAAGTGGCAGAGTTCGGCCCGAACTCTGTATGGAGGCAGAGTTCGGCCCGAACTCTGTCTCCAGAGCACAGAACCGGTCCAATGGGTAAATGGGCTACTTGGATTTTTGTGGGGCTTTTGGTTTGAGGTATAGGTATAGGTTAAGTCTCAAATTTCTCAGTACGACTCAGTTTACATATATCTAGAACAATAAAAGTGTAAAATACAGACTCAAAACATTTAGCATTGCAGGTACGAGCTGTCGTCCGTCTTGTACTGAGTTCAGTCTTCATGTGTCGTATTGAAATATTACAAGTATCATATCGTCAATTGTATCAATATTTGGTTGACTGTGATTTTGTGTCAACAGTCTATTTCTCTTATGCAAGGCTATATAAATCTCTAGATCAGAGATCCTCTGGCGACGAACCATCGCATCTGGTGGTGGACAAGGAAGAAGATGATAAAGACGAGTTAGAAGAAGCATCTACTAATCAAACTATAGAAGAACCTTTAGCCATATACTTGAAAGGTCCTGTGTGGAAGGAGCCGGGTGAAGAGCCTTTAGCTATATACTTGAAAGGTCCCATATGGAAGGAACCTGCTACAACTTCACAATAGACTTATTCAGGGGGTGATAAGAACAAAACAAACATCAAGACAGAGGAACCTCTAGTAATTGATCTGAGGACCAAGAAAGAAGAACCGTTTGTAGTTGATCGACTTGAGGACCAAGAAAGAAGAACCGTTTGTAGTTGATCTTCGTCGAAACAAACGTCCAGTTCAACCAAACGAGTCCCGTGTGATTGATCTGACTTATGCTACCATTACTGCAGAAGCGAGTGTTGTAAATAAACCTCCATATATCAAACTTTCTGAGAATGCTTTCCTGAAAGAAAAAAAAATCATGTACATACCTAATGAAAAAGGTTCTACTTTTAATTACTTTGGTGTCCCTATGACTGATCTAAAAACTGTTGACTCTTTGTGTTCATTTATCACGGATAGAAAGGTGTCACTACCTGTCTATTTTTTCTAAAAATAGTACTCCATGTCTGTTATATGAGGACTCTTATTTTAAGGTGCCAGCTAGGTCGATTGGTGAAACGTCGATAATTTTTGGTCGAGCCAAGGTTCATAAAGAAGATTTGTTCGAAGATCCCCAACCAGATATCCGTAGAATGCAGCTATATCAGTATACTCCTCAAGCGAAGAACATCATTCAAAGAATGGGCTATGACTTAAATAGCTAGCAATGTTTCAATTTTGGTAAAGGTCGCCATTTATCGTTGTGTATCCTAACTCCAAAAGGGAATCCGCAAGACTAATATCATCGTACTCGTTCTGGGCTAGGATATGTAACTCCTCTAACTACACCAGAAATATCAGACAAAGATGATAGTGATATACATTCTCATTCTTTTGATTCTTTGGTATGGGACTCAGATCATAGTGTGGGAACAATACTTAGAGATGTTTTCTCAGCTTATATGATATCTGGTGATCAAATAGAAGATGATGATTTTTCTACAGAACCTTTTAAAGTTGAACCTTGGGCTCAGCAGCTTGACACCCAATGGGAGATGCAGTTTGAACAAAGGGAGCCTCATACTGAAGATGAAGTTGTTCAAGTTAATTTAGGTGACTCAGAATCGCCTAAACCAATATTCATCAGCAAAAGTTTATCTGTTGAAGACAAACATTCTCTTCTAAGCTCATTAAGGAGTATATAGATGTGTTTGCTTGGAGTTATGAAGATATGTCTGGGCTTGATACACATATAGCAATGTATTGTCTTAATATACTTCCTAATGCCAAACCTGTGAAGCAACAGCAATGGTTGTTCCGTCCAGATATGATGGAGGCTATTGTGACTGAGGTAAAGAAACTTATAAATAGTGGCTTTTTTCGAGAAGAACAACATCCTGATTGGGTTGCTAGTATTGTCCCGATCATGAAGAAAAATAGACAGATTAGGATACGCATCGATTATTGGGATCTTAATCAAGCTTGTCCAAAGGACGAGTTTTCTCTTCCAATCACGGATGTTATGATTGATAACACATGCGGCTTTGAACATATGTCCTTTATGGATGAGTTTTCTGGCTATAATCCAATTAAATTTTTTACATCTGATGAAAATCACACATCATTTCGAACACTGTTGAAGGTATACTGTTATACGGTGATGCCCTTTGGTTTAAAGAATGCTGGAGCAACATATCAACGAGCCATGAGCATAATTTTTACGAACGTTTACAAAAAATAGTGGAATGCTACGTGCACGACATTGCTGTTAAAAGTCGTTCAAAGGGCGATCATCTTCAAGACTTGAAAACGGTGTTCGAATTGATGTGTGTACACTAAATCAAGATGAACCCTACAAAGTCATTTTCAGGAGTCTCTAGCGGCAAATTTCTTGGATTTGTCATAACTTCAAGCGAATACATATTAACCCTAACAAAGTTAAAGCTATCTTAGAAATGGAGACCCCAAAGAATATTAAAAAACTTTATGGCTTACAAGGTAGGTTGGTCTATATTCCAAGATTCATTTCAAATCTGTTCGGGTAATGTTAATCCTCCACTCAGTTAATGAAGAAAGGAGTCTCATTCGTCTGGGATGAAAAATGTCAACAAGCGTTCAAAAATATTAAAATATATCTCACCAATCCTCCAATATTGTGGCTTCAGTTGTGGGCAAACCGTTCTTGCTATATGTTCGTACAATGGAACATGCTCTTGGTGTATTGTTAGCTCAAAAGAATAACGAAGGACATGAACAAGCTATCAATTATTTAAGGTGTATGATGATTGGCACAAAGCATAGATATAATCATATTGAAAAGGAGTATCTTGCCCTAATTTTTACAATCCAAAAGACGCGTCATTACGTAATGGGACAAACTATCTATGTTATACCCAGGGTTAATACTCTGAGGATTCTAATGACCAAACCAAGTGCGCTCAACTCTCATCTTGCTACTTGGACAATGTTATTATCTCCTTACGATATGGTTTATGTACCCCAGAAGACAGTGAGAGGTCAAGCTCTGGCTGATTTCCTAGCTGCGCACCCGATAGTAGAAACTTCTAAACTCTACGATAAAATTTCGAATGAAGTATTGGAGTCTAATACAACAACGGAAGAGTTTGTTTGGAGGTTGTTCTTCGACGAAGCTTCAAGAACGGATCCCAAAGACAACATCGTGGCAAGAGTGGGGGTAGTGTTGATATCTCTTGATAATCTGGTCATCCATCGTGCTTATTCTTTTATGGAGCCTTGTTCCAATAATGTTGCAGAATATAATGCTCTACTTATTGGACTCCAGGTGGCTAAACAGTTGGAAATAAATTATTTAGAAGCTTATGGCGACTCCAAGTTGATAGTCAGTCAAGTTTGAGGAGAATATGAGGTTCGTCATGAAGACTTGTTCCATATTTCCAAAAAATCCTCAAAATAGCTGATACTTTCTTCGGGTTCTTTATTGATTATGTACCTCGGTTAGAAAATATAGAAGAAGATGCTCTAACAGGTTTAGCAACATCACTTGCTACCCTAGTCAACACCCAGAAGTCGATCACAGTAATTGGTCGAGAAATATTTTGTACTAAGAATAATCTGTATGTTCACCAAAGCTATTCGACAATAGCGAATGTCGACTTCAAAGATTAAAGATTTCCATTTATCAAATATGATGTTTGTGGAACTCTTTTCGATGAGCCAAAAGAGACAATTTCAATCAAGAGACGTTCTCTTCGCTTCTTTTATGATGCAGCTACTAAAATATTGTATTAAAGATCATATAATGGACTTCTTCTACGATGTCTATCTGATGAAGGAGCTAAACAGGCCCTTTATGAAGCTTATGAAGGTACTTGTGGTGCCCATCAACTTGGTCCAAAATTGTAGGATCGGTTAAGACGTTTGGATTACTATTGGCCCACTATGGTAGCTGATGCTATAGATTATGTAAGAAAATATAAATCTTGTCAAATTCACGCAGATTTTATACATCAACCTTCAGAATATTTGCATCCAATGGTTGCGTCCTGGCCTTTTGAAACCTAGAAAATGGATATCATTGGACCTATTAATCCTCCTTCCTTCAGGGGACACCGATTTATTCTGACGATAACTGACTACTTTTCAAGATGGGCAAAAGCTGTACCACTTGTTGAAGTAAAAACGTCTAATATTATTAAACATCATGTGATATATCATTTCGGACTTTTCCGGAGGATTGTTCATGACAATGGCCCACAATTCGCGGACAATGAATTCTATCAATTTTGTGAGAAAAACTAGATCCAGAATGTGGCCTATACAACATATAATTGCGCAACTAATGGTTTGGCTGGAGCTTTCAATAAAACTATTATTAAGTTACTCAAGAAGTTTGTTTTATCTAACAAACGTAATTGGAATAAGAATCTTGGTGAATATCTTTGGGCGTACCATACTACATTACGGACTCCGACCGGTACAACACCGTTTGGTCTAAGAAAGTGAATCAGTTCTTCCTCTGGAGATTCAAATCCCTTCTCTTCAAATCGCTTTATCCCATGAATTAACAACTAAGGATAATGTTCGTCTGTGGTTACAGGAATTGGTAGCACTCGATGTAACCCCTCTTCCCAAAATTTTAGAAATATTTTATTATTTATTTGAATAAAATGGTAATTTTTGGAATTTCATAAATATTTAATTAAATAGTTATTACGATAGAAGGTCTTAATCATGGCTAAGATTTGGAGTACAAGATGACTAAAAATTGTGGCATGGATAGTGCAGTGGCATGCTTTGACTAGTATATTAGTCATGATAGGGAAGACCGAGCCATAAGTGTGTTCTAAGTAGGAAAAATATGCTAAGTTGCGACTTGACCCCTATAAATAATTAATTAGTTATTTATTACTTTTGTGACTTTTAAGAGATCCGGTTGTACCAGTTTAGTCCGGGCTTGATCCGAACCAAACCCGAATCCATGTAGTCGTATAGTACGTCCAAAGACGTCCATGTAGGTGTAATTTATTATATATGTACATATTTTGTAAATGGGCTAATAAATATTTTCTACATATTTTTATATAAATACTATTGATATTAAATCGTTATTTGGAAATATGTAAACATTTTCTTAAAAATGCTATTTTAGATTTTTGGGGTTTTTAGGCTATATGTAAAGTCGTGTTTATATAAATGTATGCAAGTGTAGGAATAATAGTCTATATAGTTTATGTTAATAAATAAATAAGATTGTAGTAATAGCAGTAATGGTAAAACCATTGATTATACCTCTAAAAAATTTATAAATATTATTGCTATTAAATTAATACTTTACTGAGAGATATAGTAATATTTTCAAAATAAATATATTGTTGATTGGTAGGTTTGTGTATATAGATAGGAACATATATTAAGTTAACTATTTATATACACAAAAAAAGAAATAAAGAAAAGAAAAAGAGGGCACTGTTCCTTTTGAATAGTGCAACCCCAGCTAAGCCCAAAAGGCCAGCAGAACCCTCCAACCCGCTCACACAAAGCCCCAACCGTAGCAAACAAAGCCAACCTATATATGTGTAACCAAGTGAAAAAGAGAGAAAAACCTCTAGACAAAAACCTAACCCAACCCCTAGCGAAGCAACCCAGCGCCATCCCGACCCTCATGGCGGCCACCTCTGACCGCGCACTGCCACGCGCGCCACCGGACGGCCAGCCAGAGCTGCGTGCGCGTAGGCAGTGCACAGCCACAGCAGCAATGGCAGCATCATCAGTGTGATTTCATCGCGAGAATTCTTCGCACATGTTCGACCATTCGTCGAGCCGTTTCTTCCTGTGCTTCCCTAACCTAACCCTCTTTGTCTCCCTTCAAGTAGATTTATTTATTTAGTAAGGTATACACTATAAATCGAGTGCCAAAACTCGAAAAATATTAGTTTTACTGAAATGATTAAAAACGTTAACCAACAGTTTCAACCCGATTTGGAAGACGATCATTGGCCGATCCAGCGACTGATTTGGCAAACCACCTAAACAATGTTTTAGACAACCTAACCTAGATGGAAACTCGATTATTAGTTTGATTTCTATTTGTTTATACACAGAAATCATGAAAAAAAAGGAGAACTATTTTCGAAAATCTTGAAAATCTACCGATACAACATCTGTCCCGCCAAATTGAGCATTATGGTCACAACCCATAAGCGTCGAAAGTTGCGTACTGCTGTTGCGAACATGGGGTATTCGATGAAACTCGATTTCACTGCATGTGCACGACGAAATCGAGGCTTATTCGTCGAGATATCCTGTATCGGCCCCTTTGTAAATTAGTCAATTACTCTGTACATGTTCGTCAACTCGAGATAAAACTTGTGCCATCAGGATCTGTCATTTTTTTGGTCATGTGTGCCAAGTTTGGTCCAATTCTGAGAATATCTACCAGAATGCTATTTTGGCGGGCCCGCGACCCGATCCAATGGGCAATTTATGTACGGCCCGCCAAAATCTAACTTTGGATATATGGTTGGGTTCGTATCGTCAAACCGGACCCTTAGATATATAGTTTGATGAATTTAGAGATCATAGACTTTAGCACATTTTTTGATGCAAAGCATGTCCAACGACGGACATCGTTTTGGCCCAAAATTATCGTTTTGCCCCTGTGTCCAGAATTGAACTTATGTGTAGGCTATCCTAGCTAATTTGACTAATTTGAATATATTGGTAATATCTATTTTAGCCCCCGAAGACTGTTGTGAGAGTTGATTTCTATGGCTTGTCAATTGACGGAATGTTGTTCGTTCTACGTGCTACGACCAGGCAAGTATACCTTATCGAACTTATACAGTATTTGCATATTTTCTTTTCTATTGTACTTCTTTCCATATGGTTACATGCTTCTCATATTGTGATTGGTTTGTCATCGATTGCTTTACTTGTTTTCTAGATTTACGTGCACGTATAGGATATTATTTATTTCCTTTGCTTATCTATTGGTCTTTTTCGTGTTTATCATGTCTCGTGATAGAGTTGTCAGTTCTATGCCATATTTTATTGACTTGACCTGATATTGATCAACTTGGACTTGGACTTGACTTGACTAGGTGACATTCTATAGATTGGGAGTATCTTGCAATGTACAATAATCTATAGGATTTTACTTGACCATGTATTCCTTTAGGAGAGGAGATTGATACTAGGATTAGCTATTCTCGATTGGGAGTATCTTGAATGTACTACAGTTGAGACATACTATAGATTGAGAGTATCTTGTATTGTACTACAAGCTATAAGAGTTATTCGATTGATTGTTAGCAAAGTCTAGTATTACATTTACATATGACATGTCGTGTCTTAGATATTATTCTTGCACTATTCATATCCTCCATACATGTTACTTTCTATCATACTAGTAGGCATGTTTTATGTATCTTGCTAATCTTCTGAGGACCTGATGATCTCTTCAGGTAGCTGATTGCACGAGGTTAGTTAGCTGATCAGGATGGTGGTTGATTATGTCATATTCAGGTATCATCGTGATTGCATATTTACATCTGTTATAAATATTCTACTTGTTAGCCTAGTTTTATAGACTCATATTATTTCTTTGGAGTCTAATCGGACATATATGCTAGTGGGCTGCAGACCATGAACCATAATGTTCATGCTTGTTTTTATACTCTTCTTGTGGATTGAGATATAGTTTTGTCTTTCCATGATTTGACATATTACCATAGTCTAGACAACATATATGTATTCGAGTTGGGCTGGAGTCCGCTTGATATGTAGCTAGCTTGTACACACACTTGCATCCTCGAAAAGCAGGTGCGGGTCATGACACTCGAAGAGAAATGACTCGTGGTTCAACAATGGATTGATTTACATCAAGTCCACACCTCCGAAGCTTTCAACAAGAAGATGAAGGAGCAAGTTTTTCAAGTCGACAACCTAGGTCTTTCAGTAAGAAGGCCTATAGTTATGACATATAAAAGCAAAGGAAAATTCGTAGCTAAATGAAAATGACCTTTTGTTGTTAAATCAGTGTATTCAAATGGATCATACAGGTTAGCAAAGCCTAATGGAGATTTACTGATAATGCTATTAATGGCAAATTCTTGAAAAGTACTATGTATAAATCACAGTAGACATTACCGTGTATTCCCTAGCAAGTTTTGTACAATGTTTACATCTTCTTTATGGAATAATAAATATCTTACATATTAACACCTATTTTACTTCGAACCATTATTTTATCCAGCAGTTCTGGATAAGTTATAAATAATGGGTCCTTACAAATTCTTTAGCAAAATTGTCCTCAATTCTTATGAAACTTTTTTATAATAAATTTGTTAAGCAAACTCTCTAAATTTATAAAGCCGTCATTAAAGCCAAGTCGCTTTAAAGACATCTTATTTTATTCCAACTAGAATAAGAATAATCTATTTGTCAGAAGAACAATCATGTTCATATTACCTCTAAATTACTCTACGACACTTATCGTCTATAGAGATTTATAAATTTGTCTCGTCCATATTACCTCTGAGAAAATTTACTCTGAAAAGAATGTTCATGTCCCTACTACCTTTGAAATATTCTATATTATCGACCCTCTCTCTATAGAATCCCACAAATTAGCCCAATCCATATTACCTCTGAGCGAATTTATCCAGGAATAATTATCAAGTCCATATTACATCTAATATAGTTTATGACCATACCCTATTACTTGCATACAGTCGAGTGCATTATAAGTAGTAAGTCCACTAAAGTATACTTGTCATGTCCATAATACCTCTGACAAAGTACTTTACCCTATTATCTATACCTAATTGGGTATGCCAAAGATAATAGGTCCACTTAACATCTATCATGTCTATATTACCTCTGATAGTGATCAACTTATATATCTATTACCTGTACCTAATTAGGTATGCCAAAGATAATAGGTCCAATATAACATCTATCATGTCCATATTACCTCTTATAGTGATTAATTTTTATATTTATTATCCATACTTAAATTAAGCATGTTACAGATAATAGGTCCGCACTGTCATGATATTTTTCTATGTCCATATTACCTCTAGAGATATGTCAAAACTTAAATATTCCCAGCAACATGAAAAGTGTTCTTTATTTTCAAAATTCAATGGAGATACAGAATGCTTTCAACATCAGCCACGAAAGAAAGAATGGAAAAAGAATTACAGAATTTCCTTCATATGTTGACTTCAAAACAAGCGGACATAATTCTCGAAAGTTATAACTTGAAGTCCACATATCAGAGACAGAACACCAAAGATGATCTTCTGGTAGAAAATTCCATGTGATCACTTCCTCTTCAAGTCATAAGAGACGCATAAGAAGAAGAGTCTATGCAGTTATTTATTTTTTAAGACATGGGAGGAGTGTAAAGAGACTGTTTGCGTATGCATTTCATTAATCTTATAAATCCTATATCGCCATCAAGACTGTTTGAATGACAAATGTTTTTATGTGTCGAGTTATCAGATTACCCTCTATGTGTCAGTTCTAATCTTATGTGATATTTGTGAGATTGTTCTTACATATAGATCAATAGATTATTCACAACAATTTGGCAAAATAAGAGACTTCCATTACTGCCGATAAAGGGTTTACAAAATATGGGTAAGAGGAGAGCCAAAAAAACCCTAAAATAAAAATAAAAATAAAACACTAATCAGTTAGGGAGAAGAACAGTCATAATCATCGATCGCATATGCAAGGTCTTCAAGCATATGTACACCCAATGCATGAAACAGTCGACAAAAACCATCCACTCCTTCTTGCACTTCCCTTTTCTCTCAGCTCAAGGGAAGACAATTGAAGTCAGGAGATACGCTCAGTAGCTTAGCCATGTTGTTCAGTGAGAGACCCAGCAAATCCAAGATCTCCTCTGCCATAGACAACTTCATCTCAGCTAACTTCCTCTTCCTTGAGTTGAGAGAGATTGTCGGAGTGGGAGCCACAACGACTGGCAGAGGTGGTAATGTAGTCGCAGGCAACTGCAAAGTAGCAACCTTCTTTGGCAGTTGGGGGTGCTCAAAGGATAAGCTTTCTTCGGATCCATTGAAGAATAGTTTAGCAATAATAATTCTTCATTGCTATTTATAGAAGAAAGTGACTCTTCTTTTCATCTAATTAAATGCTTCGAGAGATGAAGATTTTCTAGAAAAAGGTAAACGACAGCATATTAATTATGATGAATCTATTTAATAAGAACTACGTGATAATGAAGGGCACAATTTCTGAAGAAGTATCTGAAGGACATTTATAATCAAAGTTCACACAGTTGACGTATGAGTAGAACGTGGATTTTTGCAAATCAAGTCGAATGATCCATATATTGATATTTCGAGCAGTCTTAAAGGAAATTCTGAGGATCAAACAAGGATATCTTAAAAACGCATAAACAATATGCATTTTAAAAGTTTCATGCAGCAAATATTCCTTAACAACATTTTTTAGCAATGAGCAAGTTTTTGACTTGAAGAATTTTATGCTGTAGTTCAGTGGCCTCAAAGGATGTTCAAATAAATTCAGGGAAACTGATAAGTACAGCAATGCGTCACAGTAATAAAAAGTCCAGGCATCCGAGTAATTTGACAAATTTCATGCAATTATATACTTCGGCGGCTATGTTCTTTACAAATGCATTTCAAAGGCAATGATATTTAAAAATTTATGCGACAAAAACGACATTTTGTTATGTACCAGTTTTTGTTCGATGTTGAAAAGTTCACAAGTAAAGCTATATCGGATGCGTCTTCTTCCTAAACAAAGACTCAATTTATGTAACCGATGTATAAACAAGAATCCTATGTGTCTAGCTAACCAGAAGAGTCTACATATTCTGGTCAACTACTTGATAGCTATGTTTCTTGACAGATTCATATGGCTGAATTCTTTCCACAAATTTATACAATCAAGATCTCTCTACATACTATGAAGTTTCATCTGTTTAGAGTTTTATGGACGGTGAGTCATTTTTACCAAACTTATGCGTCATAGGCAGTCATGCATCTTCATGAAGGTAGTAATTCTTCAGAAGTTGAACATGAGTTTATGTTGCAAGATCGAAATTACAGTGAAAGACAAAATAAAACTCTTATTGACAGTTAGAACCATGATTACATATTATGGAGATCTATTACATTCTAGATTTTTATTCTAAAGTCGTGGTTACATCTGATGGAGATCTGTTATATTGTGGGTCTTCTACATCAGGTCCTATACCAGCACGAGCCATGAGACATGGCAGCCGCTGTACTGAAGGATAATGTTAAGATGATGATCATTCACATAGGTTAGGTACTCTGACCCATGCATTCTCGTAGAACTGCAGAACCTCAGTCACATGCTAGTGCATTTACCAACATGGGCTCCCCTCTATATCGTTGGCAGTGTATTTCGGCGAGAGAATAAAAATTAGGCATGCATAAAGCCCGTCTCTCATCGCTAACTGCCAATACTATTCGTCATCAACAGTATTTTGATTGGGACTCAAACCCAATCTCATCACAGATGCTACAACAGTGAAACCAGCCAGTTGCAAGCCTCGTCAGATGGGTGCAGACAGCTAGCTGGGTCACAAGACCACGAAGGTCCTCTATGTAATGTGCTGGATCATGTCGAATAATACATGTTATAATGTTCTTCCAAGCTTCATCTGAGCTCCAGTCATCCAAGGAGTATCCTGAAAATGTGACAAGTTCAGAAGAAGTTAGGCACATGAAGTCAGTTGTATCGTATAATCGCAAAAGGCGCATAGGAAAACGTAAAAATTTCATGCGCCTAAGAATTGCATAACAGCAGTACTCTCCAGCATCACAATGTTAAAAATATTGTCTATGTGTACAGTGGATTTTCTATTTCATAGTACATCTTTTTATAAATGCAACTATGCTCTTTGAAGACATGTGTTCAAACATAATCAATATGAAAATCTTTGCCATAAAACTTCATGTGGAAAGAAGTGATTGGTGAAAATCAAAAGGAAAAAAGAAGAATAATACTTCAGGAAAGATTACCTTCTGAAGATCAATCTTTTTTTTTTGACTTCTGGCATAACCAAATAATAGTGTTCTCAGCAAGGTTATGCTCAATCCCCTCACAAGTTTGCTGGAGTGCTAATATGCAAATGAATAAAAAAATTGGTGATGACAAGTTCTGTCAAGTCATGTCCTATTTATAGGAATGAAGATTCACTATGCGGCAAGGTGTCATGTTACTTGATTCATGACAAAGAGATCAACCCAGTATTAACTATCGCGTGATTTTCTGTCCCTAAAATCACAGATGACAGTTGACTTAGCCTCGATCCAAACGATTGCTAGAAACGACTACCACAAATTTCGAAGATATTTCAGATTTCAAAGGATTCATACAAAGCAGTGACAGCATGGCAAGTAACCTGATGTGTCTAAAAGCTTTATGTGATAGAATCTCTTCTCTCATGCTTCATGTTCAAATTATTTCAAAACTTTTTCAAGTTTTAAAAACTTTGAATGGGGTCTTGTAGAAGCATAAAAAATATTAAAAAGAGGCACATATATTCCATGGCATAAAATATATTGTTCCTAAGTTAAAGCTGTCAGCATAAGAACTTGGAGCTTTTAAAAGACACATTGTCAAAGATGGGCCAGAGAGATGTATGGTTCATTCAGACCCATGATGTGTTTTTGTCACTTTTGTAAAAAGATGAACCTCTGGCAGTATGCAGTGTTCAGACTATAAGGAAGATGTTAGTAATCACGTCACCTTCATCATTACACTTTATCAGCTGTAAAGAAAGCAGTTGTATGCGTCTACTTCCAGAACAGTGTTTTACAGTATGCAGTTGAAAATCTATGCTTTCAAAATATTGATTGACACATAGTTAGTCAAAGAAAATAGACTATTTGCAGTAAGCAACCAGATGCTATACGTCTAAAATAATTCGATGCATGGTTGACCCACAGTAAATAGATCATGTGCTGATATTGTAGTGCCCCGCTTTCGATAGGCGACAGACTTCATAATATGCTTGCGCCGAGTCAGATTGGCCGAGAACTTAGATGGCCATCTGACTCGATCACTGAGCTTGGTAAACGATAACACCGTACGACATCGATCAAATCGATTTGGACGGACGTTACGATAATCGATCCAACTAATGGAACGACTTCTATTGGAATAAGTCCTAGATGCAGCGGGCTGCGTCTCGACGAGTGAGCTCTATATAAGAGTCCCTTCGACGGGACCGGACCACTGTATGGTTTTCTTGGAGCTTTTGCCGCTTGGTTTTGATGAAGTGCTTTCGCATCGTTTTCTGAATACAATTTACGAATTTCGAAGCAAGGGAAAAAGAAAGAATCCTAACAAAGTGTTAGTGCCATTGCAGGAGCTCTCATAACTAAAGATTGAATGTTGTGAAGCGCTTCGACGGTCGGTACGATCAAAGAACTCGGTGGGTGATTCGGCTCCTTCTTTTCTACTCTGTCCCGCAAACAAAATTCCTTTGTCTCGAATTCATTCAAATCGACGATGCTAAGTTAAATGTATGCCAATCCACTAAGGTCAAGAAATAAAAAACGTATCGATTTGGAGTAATCTATTCTGAAAAATACAAGTTTCTCACATAAACGATAAAGTTTAAGGTTCTAGTAAAAATATAAACTATTTCACGTGCTGCAAAATAATATGAAACATCGATCGTGGGTTATGATGCCTTGGACAATTTCGTGCCTACGGGACGCTAAATCGGGAGTACGGCTTTGGAAAAAATGAATCGTTGCATGAGTTGGGAGAAATAATAATGTCGTTCAATACTATCCGTGCTATACAAAACTGTTTGCATATATTAAACTGTTCACGCATTGGCATGGTCATGGACAGCTTGTGCACAAGTTGATTTTTCTCGAATCGGTATATGGGGCATCGGAATCGAATCGACCTAGGGGGAATGAATAATCGTGCTTCGACACTGATGCATTACGGGACCGTCAGTCAGGCTTGCAACCTAGGCTGAACGGGCCGAAATGCCGTTGAGATAGTCCCACGTGGTGTATAACACCAATGACCGCGCATATAAGATAGTAGCATGCCCACCTATTGTCTTATGCAGGTAGTACGTATAATCTCTATTTTTATGGAGGGACGAGCACGGCCGTGGTAAGAAATATGATAAATCGCTATGTTCTACTGTATGATTTATTACTTTAAAGATGGCTATCGATATGAACTAAATTCATTTAGTTCTAAATAGAAAGACAACTCTAAGGCATGCCTACCTTAACAATCAGAGTCAGTTTAGACGAGTGGGTTCGTCTCGTCTACTTAGCAAGTGTGCTAATTCCCTCCCCCAATTCTCCAGGTGCGGCGGGTGATCTAAACTGAAGCTGAAGTACGAAGAGACATTTTGAAGCTCTTCCTATGCTGAAGTATTTTGAAGCCAATTCAATCGAAGGCTTATGTATAAAGGGGCGAATGTATGGAACGACAAGTGTTAGTTCAGGCAGCTTGTCGAGTTATTTTCTTTTATTTTCAATCAATGTAGCCGCAACGGCATCCAATGTAATTACGACTTGTACTTCGTTGCAAGCTATGAATGAAAAGGTATCTTCCTATACTGTGTCTTAATTTGATGTGATTTGTGAAGTTTTAACTTGGCATTTCAATATAAAAATCAACGTAACGTTCTTTCCTTGTACGAGTACAATTCCAGACTCGTACGGCATCACGCCTTAGCGAGGACGATCGATTCGGTAAAATAACACCAGGGACGAACGGTTTGTCGACTCGGGGCGTGACAAATTGGTATCAAAGCACAGTTATGTTTCTTCGAATTTTTGAAAGATGTTTTATTGTTGGAATATTCGTTGCGATGGCTCCATTGAATGCTTGTCGACATGCTGCATAAAATAAAAGTTCCATACAGGTAAGCCCGTAGATATTTTTGAAAAATACTAATAAGTTTATTATGTTTTGTAGGAATAACTAAGAGAAATAAGAACAATACCGGCACAACAACCCAAACCTTGGATAGTACGTCGAGCACAAAGAGTACTGGCCCTAGCGAGACGACTATGGAGAAAAGGCTACAGTTGATGGAACAGCAGCAGCAACAGCTTCAGATGCAAATCAAAGCCCAATTTGATGCACAGCAGAAGCAAATGGACGACCTAACGCAGATCGTAAGCAAGATGGTGGGCAATACCAAAGCAACGGTCGTGGTACCCGAGGAGAAGCAAGATGTTCAAGATGAAGATGAGGAAGAAGCTCAACCGCAAATGATAAATTCTTCTTTCTTGTTCAAAGCAAGAGAGTTTCGTAAGATGAATCCACCAAAATTCAACGGTCGAGCAGAGCCTGATGTGATCGTGGGGTGGCGCACGAAGATTGAGGACTTGTTTAATCTGCTTAGCATTGAAGGGTCCCGGAGGGTAACATGTGCGACGTTACAGCTGTAACTGAGGGCTTACGCGACTGGTGGGCAGCTAAGAAGTAGGAAATCTACAAAACCGATATGGACACCACGATTTCCTTGAAAATGTTCAAGGAAGCATTTCTTGAACAGTACGTTCCTTGCACCGTCCGTCGTCAAAAGGAAGACGAGTTCATGATGTTGCGACAAGGAAATATGTCAGTCGACGATTATGACTCGAGCTTTTCGAAACTGGTAAAGTTTGTCGACGCCTTCCTGTCCAACAAAGAAGTATGGTGTGAGCGCTTCCAACAAGGCCTAAACGACGAACTGCAAAGGGACGTCATGAATCAAAGGTATTGAACCTACCGCGAATCCTACGATGCCGCTCTCGATAGTGAGCGTGTCTTTGGCCGTATGTCGCATAGAGCCGTGCCTGTCGTCCGTAACCACTTCAACAAGCGTCCTAACAACGCCGGGGATCAGGAGTATCAAAACGTCCGAACATATTTGATAACTGGGGCCATGGCGGATAACACTACAGCAGATGCAATAGGCGTGGGCACCGAACCACCGATTGTGTCACGAGATCTTGCTACAAGTGTGGCGAGATAGGCCATATAGTTACATTTTACCCGAAAAATGTTCCAAATCAACACAACCCACTAAGGAACGTTCTGAATCAGCATAAAGCGCCAATACTGCAAGGCACAAATGCGCTACCCGTCAACCCACAGAATCAACGCCATGGAGCTCAAGGCCGGGTCTATGTATTAACTCGGGATGAGACATTTGCGTTCGATACTGTTGTAACAGGTATATTATTCTACAAAAATATACCTTCTCGAGTATTATTCGATTCGGGTACGACACATAGTTTTATATCTGCTAATTTTTTGAATGAAAATAAAATAAACATGCAATCACTAGATATAAACATTAGCGTTAGCACTCCATCGGGAGTCAATATGCCAGCGAACTTTATTATAGTGATGGCCACATTTGCATTGGGGGAAGAAATCTATCCTTGGATGCCGTCGTACTATACATCAAATAGTACGACATAATTCTGTGCATGGATTGGTTGGGCGCTTGTCATGCAGCGATCGAGTGCGCGAAGAAGAGAGTGGTGTTTCATCTTCTTGGTGAGACATAGTTCTTATATTCGTGCAGTACGGTCTCGAAGACGGCAATAATGGTATCGACAATCTCGGCGAGGCGTATGTTACGTTTCGGCTGTGCGGGATACTTGGCATCAGTTCGAGACACGCGAAAGGATAATACAAACAAAATACAGACTGACATTGTGGAAGATTTCTCCGACGTTTTCCCTGATGAGATTCCCGAGATACCGCCGGATCGAGAAATATAATTCAGCATCGACACCTTTCCGAATACGCGGCCGATATCAAAAGTACCTTACCGAATGGCTCCAGCAGAACTGAAGGAGCTGAAGGTGCAATTACATGAGTTGCTAGACCGCAGATTTATTTGCCTTAGTGTCTCTCCGTAGGGAGCTCTTGTACTATTTGTGAAGAAGAAGGATGGATCGATGCGGCTATGCATCGACTATCGGGAACTCAACAAGGCGACCGTGCGGAACAAGTATCCCTTGCCACAAATCGACGACTTGTTTGACCAACTGCAAGGTGCGACGATATTTTCAAAAATCGATCTTCGTTCAGGCTATCATTAGTTGAAGATCAAGTCTGACGACATATCAAAGTATGCCTTCCGTACTCGATATGTTCATTACGAATTCCTAGTCATGCCGTTCGGTTTGACGAATGTACCAGCCACTTTCATGGATCTGATGAACCGAGTCTTCCGATCCAAAATCGATAAATTTGTAGTCGTGCTCATCGACGATATCCTTATCTACTCAAAGAACCGAGAAGAGCATGCAAAACACTTGAAGACGGTATTGCAGACCTCTGTGTGAACACAAATTATACGCCAAGCAGAGTAAATACGAGTTCTGGATGAGTAGTGTGACATTCCTCGGACATGTAATCTCTGTCGAAGGTGTTGCGGTGGACCCAAAGGAGATTGAATCGGTGGTAGATTGGAAACGACGTACCTCGGCTAGCGATATTCGAAGTTTCTTGGGCTTAGCGGGCTACTACCGAAGATTCGTGTGGAGCTTTTCAAAATTAGCGTCGCCTCTGACTCGTCTCACCCAGAAAGGGATAGTATTTGAGTGGAGTGACGACTGTGAATCCAGCTTTCAAGAGTTGAAGCAACGGCTCGTCTCAGCTCCAATCCTTGCACTTCCAGATGGTCCAAAAGGCTTTCAGATATTCAGCGATGTATCGGGAACTAGCCTCGAGTGCATACTCATACAGAGAGATAAAGTCATCTCCTACGCTTTACGGCAGTTGAAGCAGCACGAGAAAAACTATCCGACGCACGACCTAGAATTGGCGACGATCGTGTTTGCGTTAAAACTCTGGCGGCACTACCTCTATGGTGTGGCTTGCAGAATATACACAGATCATAAAAGCCTAAAATACTTGTTTATGCAACAAGAACTCAACCTATGGCAACGACGTTGACTTGAACTCATAAAAGATTACGAGCTAACGATCAAGTACACGTCGGGCAAGGGAAACGTTGTAGCCTACGTGCTTAGCAGAATGTTTATGAGATCACTAGCCATAGATAATGAGATACGGCGAGACCTTGAAGCGATGGGTATCGAACTCGGAATTGAGTATCAACACCTGCACCTAGCTCAGTTGAAGTTAGGATTGAGCCTGCTTAGCAAAATAAAGACCGCACAGAAGGACGATTCATTCCTGAAGAAGACGCACGAGCTAATTTCAACAGAAAGGGCGACTGACTTTGTGGAAGACGAAGACGGGACAATACGACTAAAAGGAAGGCTCTGCATTCCTGAAACTATCGAACTCAGAAAAGAAATTTATGGAGGCACATTATGCAAAGTACTCGTTACATCCTGGAAGCACCAAGATATACATGTACTTACGCACAAACTTTTGGTGGCATGGCATGAAGAAAGACGTGGCTACTTTCGTCTCGCAGTTCTTGGTGTGTCAGCAAGTGAAGACGGAACACCAAAGGCCAGGCGGAGAGCTGCAGAACCTTGCCATTCCCGAGTGGAAGTGGGACAACATCTCGATGGATTTTATTGTGGGATTTTCGAAGACGTTGCGAGGGAATGATGCAATTTGGGTCATTGTTGATAGATTGACCAAGTTGTCTCACTTCATCGCTATTAAAGTAGGATGGAGCGTCAATTGGTTAGCACAAATATACATTGATAAGATTGTTCGACTGTATGGGATACCGGCCTCAATAATTTCAGACAGAGATGGGCGATTCGTATCTCATTTTTGGACGATCCTACAAGCGGCGATGGGGACCAAACTAAACATTAATTCTGCGTACCACCCCCAAATAGATGGTCAGACAGAGAGGGTAAATCAAATCTTAGAGAATATGTTGTATTTGTGCGCGATCGATTTAAAGACTAGTTGGGATACGCATTTGCCGCTTGCGAAGTTTGCGTATAACAACAGTTATCCATTAAGCATTCAAATGGCTCCATACGAAGCGCTCTACAGGAGGAAGTGTCGTTCACCAATATGCTGGAACGTAGTCGGAGAGCGACAAGTGCTTGGACTGGAACTGGTGGAGCAGGCCATCAAAAAAGTCCGCTTGATCCGAGATAGACTCCGTATCGCGCAAAGTCAACAAAAGAGCTACGCAGATCTTCGCCGACGACCGCTAGAGTTTCTGGTCGGGGACCATGTGTTTTTGAAATTAATGTCCATGCGTGGGGTGATGTGGTTCGGTATTAAAGGCAAGTTGAGCCCGAGATTTGTAGGCCCTTTCGAGATAATCGAACGAGTTGCAACGGTAGCTTGTCGGCTCGCACTACCTCCTGCCTTGGCGGATGTGGACGATGTTTTCCATGTTTCACAACTTCAAAAATACGTGCATGATCCAAGTCACGGTTAGCTTCGATCAGTTGGAGCTGCGTACTGACTTGTCTTACTCGGATGAGCCTATTCAAATTTTGGACCGAAAGGAGAGAGTATTAGGAAATCGGTCGATGTTCTTGGTTTGCGTGCTTTGGTGGAACCACTCAGTTGAACAGTCGACGTAGGAAATGGAAGCGAAGATGAAAGAAAATTATCCTTCGTTGTTTGCCTAATTTAAGGTCAGACCCTTGTTCTTAAGTTTCGGGATGAAACTTTTTCTTAGTGGTATATTATGTAGCGCCCCGCTTTCGATAGGCGATGGACTTCATAATATGCTTATGCTGAGTCAGATCGGTCGAGAACTTAGATGGCCATCTGACTCGATCGCTGAGCTTGGTAAACGATAACACCTTGCGGCATCGATCAAATCGATTTGGACGGACGTTACGAGAATCGATCCAACTAATGGAACAACTTCTGTTAGAATAAGTCCTAGATGCAGCAGGTTGCATCTCGACGAGTGAGCTCTATATAAGAGTCCCTTCGACGGGACCGGACTGCTGTATGGTTTTCTAGGAGCTTTTGCCGCTTGGTTTTGATGAAGTGCTTTTACATCATTTTCTGAATACAATTTACGAATTTTGAAGCAAGGGAAAAAGAAAGAATCCTAACAAAGTGTTAGTGCCATTGCAGGAGCTCGTGTAACTAAAGCTTGAATGTTGCGAAGCTCTTCGACGGTCGGTACGATCAAAGAACTCGGTGGGTGATTCGGCCCCTTCTTTTCTACTCCGTCCCGCAAACAAAATTCCTTTGCCTCGAATTCATTCAAATTGACGATGCCAAGTTAAATGCATACCAATCCACTAAGGTCAAGAACTCGGAAAAAAACGTATCGATTTAGAGTAATCTACTCTGAAAAATACAAGTTTCTCACATAAACGAGAAAGTTTAAGGTTCTAGTAAAAAGATAGACTATTTCACGTGCTGCAAATTAATATGAAACGTCGATCGTGGGTAATGATGCATCGGTCAATTTGTTTCCCACGAGACGCTAAATCGGGAGTATAGATTTGGGGAAAATGAATCGTTGCATGAGTTGGGAGAAATGATAATGCCGTTCAATACTGTCCGTGCTATACAAAACTGTTTGTATATATTAAACTGTTCACGCATTGGCATGATCATGGACAGCTTGTGCACAAGTTGATTTTCCTCGAATCGGTATCCGGGGCATCGAAATTGAATCGACCTAGGGGAATGAATAATCGTGCTTCGGTACTGATGTATTGCGGGACCGTCAGTCAGGCTTGCAACCTAGATTGAACGGACCAAAATGCCGTTGAGATAGTCCCACGTGGTGTGTAACACCAATGACCGCACATATAAGATAGTATCATGCTCACCTATTGTCTTATGCAAGTAGTAAGTATTATCTCTGTTTTTATGCAGGGACGAGCACGGTCGTGGTAAGAAATGTGATAAATCGTTATGTTCTACTGTATGCTTTATTACTTCAAAGATGGCTATCGATATGAACTGAATTCATTTCATTCTAAATAGAAAGACAACTCTAAAGCATGCCTACCTTAACAATCAGAGTCAGTTTAGACGAGTGGGTTCGTCTCGTCCACTTAGCAAGTGTGCTAATTCTCTCCCCCAATTCCCCAGTGCGGCGGGTGCTCTAAATTGAAGATGAAGTACGGAGAGGCATTTTGAAGCTTTTTCTATGCTGAAGTATTTTGAAGCCAATTCAATCGAAGGCTTATGTATAAAGAGGCGAATGTATGGAACGGCAAGTGTTAGTTCAGGCAGTTTGTCGAGTATGTTTTCTTTTGTTTTCAATCAATGTTGCCGCAACGGCATCCAATGTAATTACGACTTGCACTTCGTTGCAAGCTATGAATGAAAATCATATTTCTATCTTCCTATACTACATCTCAATTTGATGTAGTTTGTGAAGTTTCAACTTGGCATTTCAATATAAAAATTAACGTAACGTTCTTGCCTTGTACGAGTGTAATTCCAGACTCGTACGGCATCACGACTTAACGAGGACGATCGATTCGGCAAAATAACACCGGGGACGAACGGTTTGTCGACTCGGGGCGTGACAGATATGCCAGTATTTTGTGCAGCACGTCTCAAAATACGTGGCGAGCTATACGTACGTGATTCTCGAGCACGTTCACTCTCTACTAACCCCTAAGGCTCATACACCTACCCAGCTTCATGGTCTCTAAGACAGAAGATAGTATATTTTCTGCATATACACACATGGTTATTCCAGTAAAAAAAAGCTATAATTAGACGACCGTTTCTTCCTCACAAGAACACACATACAGAGGCACAAGGAGAGACTACGTATATTGCTTCTTTACTAATAACTTTCAGAAAAAGGGCTTTCAGTGATAAAGTTTACCTTGCTACCGAGAGTTCATCAACCACCAAGCTTCATCAACTGTTACATCAGATCGTCAATGGAGTAAATAAGTCGAAGTAGACTTAACCTACATCACCCCAATCCCCAGAATCTATTGTACTCGAAATTCTTGTTTAAGATTCTTGTTGTAATCTTTCTTTACAATAATACAGAATATTCTACATTTCTAGACTCTTTTTGTGTTGAAGCAACTGGTCCGTTATTGTAGTGTCTATTTTCTTCAGAGATATACTTTTCGTCGTTGCCAAAAGTTAAAATTCAATATCCTGATTTCATTTTCATTTCTCCCCAAACTCATACTCTCTCCCTCTCTCTTTGTGCGCGACCCCCGACCTCCGACCCCCGATCCCCTTACACCGATGACCCCTGACCCCCTCTCCTCCTTCTCCGACGAACCCCGACCACTCTCCCCTTGCTCCCGCGACCTCCCGACCCTCAATCGACCCCGTCTCCTAGTTCGTCTTCGACAACCCCCTCCTCATCCTCCTCCTTTGTCACCTCCACCGACACCCACAGCCTAAAGCCCCAACCTGAACTCCATCTCCTCCAGTAGCAGCAACATCCCCAAATCATCATTCCCATTCTCTCATCCTTCCCAAATTGTGACAGATTACTATAAAATTTTCAGGTTAGCGACGGATTAGTAACACAATACTGGAATATTTTCCTAGCTAACCTTCTATCTGGTACCAAAAATTAGGCACAAAAGTATCCCAAAAATTCGTCAATTCGTCGCTACAACAGTTGCTATACCGATTGACTACCGATGAAAATTTGGACAATTTTCGTCGGTAACCTACTGTCTGATACTCAAAAATAAAACTCACAAAAAGTTGACATTTCGTCGTTAGTCTGTCGCTGGACTTGCGACTGACGTTTTCAGTCACTAATCTATCGCTATATTTTCATTACTACATACGTTACTAATTCGTCGCTATAGCGACAGACTAGCGATAAAAATTAGACAACGACAACTAATGTAGTGTCGGATCTTTTTCGTCGTTATTCCGTCGCTATAGGATCTTTTTCGTCGTTATTCCGTCGCTATATATAATTAGCGACGAATATGCCCTTCGTTATTTTCCAGTATTTTTGTAGTGTTGTTACATTGAGAGCTCTCCTCTGTTCTAGCAACTCTTGTTTTGTTTTTTTTGTTGCACAGCTACTTCATGCTTTGCTGTCATCACTTCTGTGATTTTACACTACAACAGAAATACCATTTAATGACGGCTAAAAACCGTCATTAATGACAAACCATGACGGGTTTTTTCTTCAGCCAAGCGTTATGAAATCGGGTGTTATGAATGTTTTTCAAAGCGTTATAGATAAATTGACCGAAAACGTCATTAATAGTATGAATTTCTACTACGTTCTATTTTCAAACCGTTATAGATAGTTATGTAAAAACGTTATGAATAATTTAGTATGGTTGGGGTCAGGACATTTTGAAAGCGTTATGATTGGTCATTTGTATAACATTTATAACGCTCTATACTGCATGTTATACATTCCAAACCCTGCTCATTTCAATTCGAAAACTACTAAATTTGAACCATATTCACAACAAAACATTGAAATGTAACATTAATCTCCATTTCATTGTCTCAAAATAGAACCACATTCCATTGTCTCAAAATAGGGTACATTCTATTGTCTTAAAATAGAGTACACTTTAGCTATCATTCCACATTTCTCAGGCCATATATATATACATCTTCACAAAAATCTATAGATCAGTATCCAATATAGCTAGTACACTTCACATCAAAACTATCCACACATCCCACACCATAACATACAACTTTACATAAAGATCTGTGTCCACAGCACATGTACCCTGCAAAAGATAAAACAAGGATTAATAAATGTGATATAATGATATAAGTCATGATTAAAAACACACATTTATAAGATCACAATTCAACATATGTTGTGGGAAACTGTTGTGTGGAGTTTCTGTCAGATTCATCTTGTGTATATAAAATGTAACTATCAAAAAGATGTTGGCTTATAAGGCCTGAGGCTATTGTCTGCAGGTAGGGCAAGTGGCAGTAGGCTACATTAGCAGCATGGCACTCATTCCCCCCCCCCCCCCTTTTCCAGCTTGACCTGCTGTAGGGCAAGTGGCAGCAGGCCAGGCCAAAGCAGTAGGCTACATTTCCAGTTCAAAAATGTTTTATATAAGAAATTCCAGGTAGGCTACATTTCCAACTGAACTGAGAATCAAGGAATCCAAACTCACAGATAAAACTGAAGGTGAAACAACCAAAATGTTAACATGGATATCCTGAGAACAAGTCTCAGGTATACCAGACAGAGAATTATTCATATGCAACCATACATCAAAAACCCAAACCAAATCAATATGAGAATGTACAAGTGAAACCAAACCCAAATCAATATAGGTGAACTTAATACAAAACCAATAATCCTGAGATACAAGTAAAACCAATTGTTCAAGGTTCACAATATAAAACTGAACTTATGCTCAGTTTAAAACCTGAGTTCAACTTGAAATCCAATCTCAAAACTCCCAAAATGGAGAACCAATTTAACATAATAAAAGCTGAGAATTACTCTCATGTATGAAATACAAAACCCATATCTGTACATCAAACTGATACTTGAAGTATCAACCGATATTTGAAGTATCAACTCACTGCATCAGAGAAACAAATTCGACAGCCAATAATATCCAAACCAACTTGAACCACTTGATCATACAAGAGATGCATAAACAGCACATGAAACATTTCCAGTTCCTTTATACAAAACCAATAATCCTGAGATACAAGTAAAACCAATTGTTCAAGGTTCACAATATAAAACTGAACTTATGCTCAGTTTAAAACCTGAGTTCAACTTGAAATACAATTTCAAAACTCCCAAAATGGAGAACCAATTTAACATAATAAAAGCTGAGAATTACTCTCATGTATGAAATACAAAACCCATATCTGAACATCAAACTGATACTTGAAGTATCAACCGATATTTGAAGTATCAACTCACTGCATCAGAGAAACAAATTCGACAGCCAATAATATCCAAACCAACTTGAACCACTTGATCATACAAGAGATGCATAAACAGCACATGAAACATTTCCAGTTCCTTTATATAAGAAATTCCCAAATGATGCCCAAACCACTTGATCATACAAGAAATGCATAAACAGCACATGAAACATTTTATCTTTTGTTATTAACTTAAATATGAATTGAAGTATTATTCTTATCCATAGCAGCAAAGTAGAAGAAATATGGGAAAAGCTTATGCTATTTGATTGAAAATCAAAGCTGTGATTGATGTTTCAAAATCCACAACAAATCCACAAACTCCATAACCACAAATTGATGTTCGACAAACAGAACAGAGGGTAGGACTATCAGTCATAGTTTAGTGAGTGTCTTGAGTGTATTGTGTCCATGTGACAGTAGGGTGTCTCGTATCAGTAATGGAAATGAGTGAAATGAGTACCTTGACCCTCATGTATCATCCATATGATTGGCAACGAATTCGATAAATTCGCATCGGACATCATCTAGTTCTTCCTGCGTGTATGTTGATTTTCCAGCCAATGTTTTTAGCTAAAAAGTCAAAAAATAGTTACATTAGTTTGTATAATTTCAGAAAAGTAATTAAGAATTTAATTAATGAACAACTTACCTTTGACTCAATAGTAGGAGAGGGGTCTTCCATGAGATCCCGCATATATTTCATAACAAAATATCCGTATTCATAACCTCCAGGTTGTTTCGGGACCTACATGAAGATATTATTTGTAAGAGAATATAATGTCCATGATTATAATAAGTCATATATTAGTTTGATTACCTTGGGTAATTTCCAAGTAGGACTTCTACTTGATTTTTTACCACCAATATGCCACTAGTAGAAAATAATTATATATACTAACATCAGAATATACACATTTATTAAAATATTAACAATAATAATAATAATTTCACTCACGTATTGAAAAACAACTTAATGTCTCCTCTCGGTTTAAAACACAGCGAGTCCAACCAGTAAACATTAAAGGTAGAGAGCTCAACAATAATTAGAATCCAATGCTTCCTACATTAAAGGGAACATGAATGGAATAAAGCAATTTGGTTATTGAATAGGAAAGAAAAATCTTGCTACTTGATTAAAACTCCTTACTCCTTGTAAATGAAGGGAATGAAGCAAATTTGGGTTTTCTTAGCCTCTTGGAGCCTTTCTCTAACCAGATTGCTTATTGCAGGCCCGGGTGCATTACTCATAGCAGAAGGGTTGAACATTACCAAAAGCTCCCGAGAGTTTGGAAATTTATCAAGCAAAAACCTAAAGCCAAAAGAATAGTTGAATATGGTGTCAATCGCAAAATATAAATTTCATATTTCTTACCTCATATAGGCAACAACAGGATTCACATCTAGCCATGCCATCCTACATAACTCCTGCACAACGATTTTAGAAAGATAACAATTTGGAGTAAAGGTTCCGAACATTACTTCCAATGGTATTTTAAGATGAGGGTCGGTATCCTTAATGCTTTCTACCATCTCTCCAAAAGTGTCAATTAACTCCCTACCACAGCCAGCAACCTTCAAAGGTTGAACATTGTCAGATTAAATTAGAATTTTTTTCAACAATTTCATAAAAGATATTGACACTAGCATTAAATAATATTACCTGAAGACCACCAACAATAAACTCTTTGGGCCAAGCTACTAAAGACCCAATTGCATCTTGAACAACTTCCATTTCTCCATGAAGTGGCACGGAAAGGCTGACAGTAGGTTGAAGGGCTTTCATAATTGAAACCCTGACATTATGTTCCCCTAATTCAACATTATGAATTTTCTCATTTGGTCCACATCCTTCAAAGACAATTCCCTCGGCCACAATATTTTCTTTTGTGCCCACTGCTAGCTTGCATTTGGTTCCCTAAACAAAATAAGAAACAGTTATTTCTCGATATAATTACTACATGTTATAATTAAGTTGTTGAATAAAGATTATGTATTGAATATATGTAATTACCATGCCAATGTCTGATGTAGGATATGTTATGAATTTTTGCTCGCTTAACTTTGTATTCTGTTTCAGCTTTTCAAAGAAGATAGAAAAGCATGTTAGAATAAACATATTAGACAAAAAAAAAGAGCTTATTAGACGAAATGGAACTAACTGTAATAATCATTACCTTAGAACCATATGATGGACTCTTGTTTCCAGGAGACTCGCGTTTCTTAGGAGACATTATATATTTTCTATTACCACTTCCTTTGGTATTGGAAGCAACCTTCTCAGAGGTTTGTGAAGCTGCTTGGGCTTGAAATTCTTTGAGCATGGTCTCCAATTCTTGTCTCCGTCGACGCTCCTCTTCCAATTGGGACTTGAGTAGTTCATTTTGTTTTTTCATTCCCCGTTTTGGAAGCTTGAAATAGGTCGTTGGTGTCGGACCTAATCCCAAACCCCGAATACGTCCCGAATGCTCGGGAGTGCCCAACGCCAAGGTTAGAATGTCCGTAGCTCCTTCGGTCACCAAACTCCCATCTTTCTTTTGTTTGGTGTATTCCTCCTATAAAAAGTACAAGGTTTTAGAAATATAAGCATGTTGATAAGCAGGATTCCTCTTAATAGACTGGACGATATATACACACCACTTTCATAGCTACGTCCTTGGTCCCATCGTCAGTAAATGTACCGGCCTTAGTAACTCGTGCCTTTGTCCAAAAAAAACTTCTGTCATCTACATATTTTTCTCCCAACTGTCGTCGCTGTTTTGAAAAAAAAACCATGTTATCAGAGACATTGCTCCACATGTAAATCATGTTAACTGATATACACATATGCATTACCAGCTCCTCTTTAAGACCGGCATATCCCTTCCTGCTTAAACGATGAGGAAACTTGGCCTTGGCTCTCCGTGCACTTTGCTCCTTGCTCATTTTCTTATGATTACAACACATGAAGGTAGAGAAGAAATAAGATATATATAATAGGGACCTAGTCATCCTTGTTATGCATAAAAAAATAATTTTGACAAGTTAACCTTAAAACTTGCAGACAGTCTGCTTTTGACGAATTTCTCCCACACAGATTGTTTCAAGATCCCCGAGTACTTTGGTGGAGGGTGCTTGAGAAGCTCACGATTGCCTTCATTCGGATAAATCCAATGCTTGGTGAGTTGACCTTTGAATGCCCTCCAACTCCGAGCCATGGATGCTAACACAAAGGCTTGACTATTTGGATCCAAGTCAAATTTGGCCTACAACAGAAAATAAATATTCAGCATCTATACATGAGTGCATAACATGTAAAGCATTCCAGTCTGAATACGTTCAGACTTGAATTCAAGCATTCAATGGTGCAGTGAACAAGTGAATTCAAGTCTGAACTTAGTTCACTTATCTGAACTTATGTGCCGGCAATGCATATATGGTATGTAGATAGGTTTGGGTGTCTCAAATTGTCTACATCCTTAGGAAAATCAGTAGACTGTCTTTGTAACACACATGGCATACAATCAAAAATTCTCAGTAACACACATGTTGAGCCTACAAATCAATTTGAAACATGTCATACAAAGGAACATTCAAAGGAACATACACAACAGTTTATCAATTCTCAGGAACAAACATTGCATAGTTAATTAAATGTCAAGAAACATGGCATGCAAAGGAACATTCAAACTGAAATTCTCAGGAACACACATTATTTTTAACTGAATAACAGTCCATAAGCTCTTTTTAACTGATTCTGGCACTTTATGCCAATTTGGATAAGTTATTACTAAGGACTTTACTGTGACGCCGCAGTAAGTTGCCAAACTAATTTTTCCTTCACCAATTGGTTGCCCAACATCGTTATAAATGATCTTTATCCTCTCTTCATCATCTTTGATTTTGTTGACTTTTTTTGATTTTGATGCCCCTCTACCTTTTTTTCGGCTACAAGTTTGTTCCCCGGAATTCTCACATTGCTGTGTAGCCTGCAACAAATAAATGGCATATTTATATTCATATTAATCTTGCTAAAATGTGCTTGAAATGGCATGAAACATAAAATGTGCTTGAAAACTGAGATTGAACTAACAAAATCTGAGATTAAGAATAAAATGTGCTTGAAATAGCATGAAACATAAAATGTGCTTGAAAACTGAGATTCAATTAACAAAATCTGAGATTAAGAAGACCAAACCTGATAATTCTAACAAAATTTGAGATACACCCATTCTCAGGTTTGATATAAGTAACAAAATCCGAGATTAAGAATACCAGTTAACATTATAAAAGTAACAAAATCTGAGATACACCCAGGTTTGATATAAGTAACAAAATCTGGGATACAATGTTCAATCTATGCAATGTTTGTTCAACAAAATATCAGTTTAATCTATGCAATGTTTGTTCAACAAAATCTCAGTTCAATCTATGCAATGTTTGTTCAACAAAATCTCAGATATAAGTAACAAAATCTGAGATACACCCAGGTTTGAGTCAAGAAGATTTGGACTGTGCAATCCAAGTTCCCTCGCAATCTTCACGTAAATAGGTCGAGGGTGATTCATCAACAACATCAAATGAGTCAAAATCCGGTACTTTATTGCAAGTTTCAACTGAATCAAAACAATCGATTCCCTCGTCGTCATTGTCTTCATCATAATAAGTCCTTTGCGGAGCCGATAAAACGATTGACCAATTTTTATCCAATTGATCAGGAACATAAAATACTTGCTTTACTTGAGAGGGCAAAACAAAAGAGTCAGACTTGTGGCCAACTCTACCAAGCTCGACCAATGTAAAACCAAGTTCATCCACCTTAACACTATTCTTGCTGTCAACCCAATCACACTTGAAGACATGAATCTGGAAGGAGAAATAGTCAAGCAACCAAATCTCTTTGATGACACCGTAAATGTCATATCTGAGATGATGGGATTGTTGTCCTTTGTGCTAGCAACTTGAAAAGTCTTTGCCACTAGAGTCACTCCACTGTTTTGCTTGACTCGTACGTCGTCACGATCTTTCGTTTGATAGTGACACCCATTAATTGCATAACCTGGGAACTTAGTCACATGATGTCGAGGTCCTTGAGCTATCCATTTTAATTCATCAGAGACATTGCTAGTTGGGTCTTCTACAGCAGCATCAACCTGTCATTTTTTTCCTAAGTTCAATATTTTATTTTCACTAAGTAGAACATAAAATATAGTAGCTTAATCAATACCCTTGATCGTAACCAACTAATAAAGCTGCGATTGTGCTCATCTTCTAACCATTTTGCACTTTTCACTCTACGAGGGTGCAACTTTTTCAAGTAAGCCTTGTGCTCCCTATCAAGTAATAAGTAGAATTTTGTTAATTACAAAGCGAAACATAAAAAAAGATGTGTTTGGTCCAAAGATAAAACTAAGTAAAGAGTAATATAGACATCCTTACTCGATATAAGGTTGAACATCATTTGTGTTGTGCAACACATAAAGATGTGCTTGGTCCAAAGATAAGCGGTCAACTTCACAGATATTTCCTTTTCCTATAGGTTTTTCCTCATTCTTCGTAGAAGGAACTCCAATGGCGGGTTGTTCTTCTAGATATTCTGAACAAAACTCAATGGCTTCCTCTGCGATATAGCATTGTGCAATACACCCTTCAGGACGATTCTTATTTCTCACATAACCCTTTATCACACCCATAAACCTATAATGAACAAATGATAAAGATAAAAATGATTACACAAACATCAATTATGTTTCTACATAATGAAAATCAAAGTTCAGACTAGACCAAACCAACCTCTCTGGTGGGTACATCCATCGGAAGAAAACCGGACCGCCAAGTTCGACCTCCCTGACAAGGTGCACCATTAGATGTACCATTATGTCAAAGAATGATGGTGGAAAATATTTTTCCAATAAGCACAATGTGATCACAAGATTATTTTGGATATCTTGCAATTTTTGTACATTTACGACTTTGGCACAAAGGGCATTAAAGAAGAAACATACTCGTATAATAGCACATCTCACATGCTTTGGCAACACACCACGTATTGCAACAGGAAGTAGTTGTTGCATTAGAACATGACAATCATGGGATTTGAGACCATATAACTTTAGATCTTCCATTGAGACATTACATCTAAAATTCGAAGAGTAACCATCTGGGACCTTAAGGTCATGCAAAGTTTGGCACACTATTCTTTTCTCTTGCCTCGATAAAGAATAACATGCAGCTGGAAGATAAATCCCATTTTTCTTATTATGAGGTGCCAATTCTTTCCTTAAGCCCATCTCTACAAGATCTTTGCGACTATTGATCCCATCTTTTGTTTTTCCAGGAATATTTAATAGGGTCCCAATGATACTATCGCAGACATTCTTCTCAATGTGCATAACATCCAAGTTATGTCTACTAGGAAGATATCTCCAATACTCTAGCTCAAAAAAAATGGATTTTTTCTTCCAACAACTTGTAACTTTGTCTTTTTGTACTTCTTTTTTCCTCTTCTTTGGTGTCAATTTCTTTTGCACTTCTGCTTCCTTCTTCTTCTTTGAAGTCTTCTTCTCTGATATCTTTTTCTGGAACATCTTATTTTTCCACCAAGAAACCGGAATCCCCGCAACCTTCATTAATATTTGTTCCCCACTTAATGGTTCAGGATGAGTTCCAAACTCTTTGTCACTATTAAATGCCTTTCTTTGTGATCGAAAAGAATGGTTATGCGGCAAATACCTTCTGTGACCAGTATAAATATTCTTGTTGCAATGTTTCAATCTATCTGAATAAGTATTTTCGTTGCATATTGGACAAGCAAAATATCCTTTCACACAACAACCAGACAAGTTGCCATATGCAGGAAAATCATTAACAGTCCATAACAATACAGTTCTCAATGTAAAAGATTCTTGCCGATAGGCGTCGTAAGTCACAACTCTATCCTTCCACAGCAACTGGAGATCCTCAATCAATGGTGCTAAGTAAACATCTATGTCATTTCCAGGTTGTTGGGGGCCTGATATCAACAATGTCAACAATGTGAACTTTCTCTTCATACACAACCAAGGTGGTAAATTATAAGTATTTAGCATTACATGCCAACAACTTTACCTACTACTGAGTGAACTAAATGGATTAATCCCATCGGCTGAAAGAGAGAGTCGAAGGTTTCTTGCTTCTGCTACAAACTCTGGAAATTTATCATCAATTGTCTTCCACGTAGGTGAATCTGCGGGATGACGCAATTGGCCATCAACTTCCCTTCCGTCTACATGCCATGTCAAATTCTTTGATGTTTGTACCGATCGAAACCACCTTTTAAAGCATAAAATAGGTGGAAAGTAACATAGAACTTTAGCTGGGATGCCCTTCTTTTGCTCTTCCTGACTTTGTTCAGACATATTCTTCTTTACCTTATATCTCGACGTTCCACACGTAGGACATGAGATTGCATTTTCATAATCTTTTCTATAGAGTATGCAATCATTCAGACATGCATGTATTCTCTTATATCCCATTACAAATATTGAGAAGCAACGCTTAGCCTCCCTAGTACTTACAGGCAATTCATTTTCTCTCGGAAGCATGTTGGCGAACAATGTCAACACATCTGAAAAGCTTTTATCACTCCAACCACTCTTGGCCTTGATACTAAAGAGCTTCACTATCGCAGATAGCTTCGTATACTTTTTACAACCATTATACAATGGTTTCTTAGCATCATCAAGCAATGAATTAAAGTTCTCTTCATCATCTCCTTCAATGTCGTTCCTTTTTAATGCATGGAACATCTCTAGTGTATCTGCCACATCATTTAAAGTATCCATATCATAGTCCTTATAAATAGACGCACATGTATCCTCACACACTTCATTAGGATCAACTTCCCCATGCCATATCCATATAGTATACCTTGGATCGATACCAACTGTCGTCAAATGAAATTTTACATCTTCTAAACTCATACTATAGAGATTCTCGCACTCATTACATGGACATCTAACGAAGTCGAGATCATCCCCACTAGCTTTAACATGCTCCATAAATTCATCAACTCCGGCTCTATATTCTTCCGATAATAGGTGCTTTGTCATCCATGATCTATTCCTCTGTATAATAAAGCAAAACATCGATTAAGTGCTTTGTCATCCATGAGAGTGTGAGGATCAACATGAGGGGAACAATTTGTTCTCAGAATTTAGAATGAGGTGACAGTGAATATATGTGTGTGTGAATCATGAGTGCTTGTGTGTGAGTCGAAGGGCTGAACAGTGTAGGCATGTGTGTGATAGTGAGTGTGTGAGTGACAGAAAATGTGAGAGTGTGCAGGAAGGTATAAAGCAGGGTGAGGAAGTCTGTGTAAACAGCCTCAGTTATTAGAGTATATAACCCAGAATTCAGCCCAATGCAGTTCTCAGGATTTAGGAAAAATGACAGTTCACATTAGTGATGGTGTATCATGTGAGTGTCGATGAATTAAATGGAAAATCAGTGAACTAATTCTCAGGTTATATATGTGTTGTACTTGAATCCCAAAATCAGGTTTTATATGAGATGAATTCTGGAATCAACCATTATATGAATCATCTACATAACTACAAAAGAGGGTCAAATAAACCTAAAAAAAAGTTGGTCAACGCTCACATCCAACATGACCGATATCATTTAATCTAAAGATGTACAGTCAAACAATTGCATATATTGATGTCAAAGATCCATCCCATCCTCAACGCATGAGCAACGTGCACACTGTAAAAAATAAATTGTATTACCTGGAGTATTTTAATCTAAAAAGAACAGGACTTGATTTAAAGAAAATATGACATGGCACATACACAGACACGGTACCGATTTCTGCGTGACCTGGAGTAATTTCGAGTGTAAAAATGCCGTGTTCAACATGTGTCATACACGACGTTACAGGGACATTGATCTCTTTCTTGTCCATTATTTCTAGAAAATAGGGCAATTGAAAAGAACATGTCTCCATGAACCAAAACAAACCTTGCTACCCGAACGTGTCTCCATGAAGTTGAACTTGTAAGTATTCGTCCTAAAGCAATGGAATTAACACCCTTTCACACTGCAAGATTTCCAAACATGCATTCAAAGATATTTCAGCCATCTTTCGAAAACTAGGAAATAGAAACTAGGTCAAAATTAGGGCATTTTACTAAAATCAAGTCGAGGCATTAGGGCATTTTACTAAAATCAAATCGAGGCAGAAATTAGGGCACAAAATAAGAAAAAAATTTAGGACAAACCTTGGGGAGTTGATCGGGCTGAGGGGAGTTGGGGCGCGGCGAGAGGGGAGCGGGCTGAGGGGAGTTGATCGGGAGCGCCGGAGCGGGCTGAGAGGAGTTCGGGAGCGCCAGAGAGGGCGGAAGGGAGTTGGGGAGCGGCGGGAGAGAGAGAGAAGGAGAAAGAGAGTAAGTGCGGGAGAAGGGGGCTTTTCGACTTAAGTGCAGGAGTAAGTGCGGGAGAGTCGAGATTTCGACTTAAAATTTGTGTTTTTTCCATAACGCTCGTACCACTCAGAGACATTCAATAACGCTTTTATATATAACCGTCATAGATTACAGTCTGGCAGAAATTTGATGACGCTTCTTTATCAGTCGTCATTAAATTCCCATATCAAACGTCATTAAAGGGTATTTTTGTTGTAGTGTTAAGTTCTTAAAAGAGTACTTGTAGAGAATTTCTGCAGAAAATTTCCTCAACAATCTCATTGTTATTTTTATTATGTTTACAGGCAATGTCCTTCTTAAGCATGGTCAAATACAGATATTAAGAATAACACTTCTGGTAAGCTCCTACACAATCTTTCTGTTTTGGTTATGGTTCGCCAACTGCAATTGTGTTTTTTTGCAATATTGTTTCTGTTTGTTCATGAAACTGGCTACAGAGCTGAAGTTGGTAGTTTCAAAGTTCTGGAGCTTAAAGACCCTCATTTGACTTTGACAACAAGGGTAGAGTTACATATAACACATTAGAGTCCATCGTCCTCGTAGTGGATCCCAATGTGTTCTATATATTGTATGTAATTTTTTTTAAAATTATTTGTAGGTCTACTTTCACAATCCAAGGAAAAAGAAAAGGTTGTTCCAACGAAGTGGAATGTGTAGCTTCGTCCCTTTTTAACCACACAACATTTTTTTTCTTCTTGGCGTAGTTTTACTTGTGGTTGAAAACGCATGTTTACTATGCCGTGGGCGGGAACGCATATCCGTGTAGCACGTTACGCGCACACGTTTTTAATCCGTCCGTATACGCACACGTGTTCTTTAGTCGCACGCGAGCGCATACGCGTCCGTCCGCGACATAGAACACACACGTGCAGGCGCACGTGAACTATGTCGCGGACGCGCGCGCAAAGACCGGACCCTAAATAACCACAAAATATAGGTAAGCTCTCTAACAGGGGCTACCCTCCCTCTGAGCCTTCCCGTCCAATAAGTTGTGCTGCGCGTACGCGCATGCACACACGGACGCGGGTACGCATATGTGTATGTACACACGGATAAGTTGCAAAGCTGAAGATGAGGACGTTGAAGGTCGTGTTAAGCAAACACTTCAAGATATTCATCTCCCGACCGCAACTTACCACAAACCCAAAACTGAAACGGTATAGGACGTCGGTCGATTTTGACATGGCGGTATTTGTTTAACCGCCAGCAAGATAGCAACAGTAAACCCTGCTCGAAGATAAGGCAGTTCTATCTTACTCATCATGGCCCATATGGACCTACCCCTCTGAATTGGAGTACGTAAAATGTGTTGCTATTGGAGTTTCTATAATCTGCCTGTCAAAAATATATTTTATTTGCATCACAGAAATCTGTTTTGATCTCACTGCCTCTCTAGAAAGATGGAAGAATTGATGCGAGGGATTATTCTCAGTTCTGGAAACTAATTCCAACCCTTTCTTTGTAGTGGCTTGTGCGGTGCGGTCATCTGTTGCTCAACTCGAATAATAGGGTGACCATTTGGTTTATTCAGTTTCAACCAAATCCAATAGTCAAAATCGAATAAATTTAAAAAATATAAAACCAAAATCGGACCAAAATTTACTGAAACCTAACCGATAAACGATTGGGTGCTTTGTTCAGTTAGACTTTAATGGGCCGGACCTAAGTTGGAATTTGTGCAAATTATACTAAAATTTTATAATTTTTATATATGTTTGTATTTTAAAGTTGGATCTAAAGTTGGACTAATTATTTAGTTATCAAAATTTGGCTTTAAAATACATACATGAAATTGTCGTTTTTAAAATATACACAAAAATATATACATTTTAATCATAAAGTATGTATAAAATTGAGGGTATTTAACAATTGTATAAGTTTTATTTTGGTTTTAGATTTCCAAAACCAAAGAATAAAAAAGTACTTTAAAAGCCGTAATCAAACCTATTTTTTTTTTTTTCAAACTGAACCGAAGTAGATTCTATTCTCGATCCAAAATCGAATATTAATGCTCACCCCTATCGGATGTCATTATGTTTGGGCATCTATGGCTCTAGTAAAACCCTACATTAGATGGGTGTTGGACTTGAGCTTACAATGTAGTCTTGATTCAAATATTGGGTTAAATTTATTGGCTAAACCCTCCAAATAGAGTTAATTATTCAAATGGTGTCTGAAGAATGTAGCGAACTGTTTTGGGGATCAAATTTTTTTATATTAATTTGGTATCTAAGCTTTGTATTTTGGTTTAAAGAGTCCTGAACTATATTTCATTGATATTTTTGGATAAAAATCGATAAAAATGGACATGCGATGGTCACGTACCTTATTGTTCATAGTTATTTTGTCATATTTTTGTTTTTCGACTAAGAATATTGGTGTTCGAAGAAATTCTACATAACCAAATCACTACTAAAATAAGTCAAATTAGCGACGCCATGATACGTCGCTAATAATGACAATTACGTCGCTAATCGTAATTGGCGACGGCTTTAGCGACGTAAAGTGAAGGTCGCTTTTAAGCTAGTCGCAGATGGCAAATTCGTCGCCTTACGTCGCTGTTTGCGACGTCCCAGCCATGTCGCTAGGTCGTCGCAAAGCTAGCGACGTAGAGCGACGAAAACTTTACGTCGCAAACTTAGCGGCGTAGTGCGACTTCTTAGCGACGTTTAGTTCTATTGACGTGATGACGTGGCACGCCTGCCACGTCAGCAAGGTGGCGACGTACAGCGACGTAACGTCGCTAATTAGCGACGTATAGCGACGTCCAATTTCCGTCGCTATCCATCGCTATACGTCGCTATCCGTCGCAGACTACTGAAAATAAAAAAAAATTATAATGTGTATTTTTGTTATGCTGTGTGTCTGTGTTTACAGTGTGTGTGAAGTACAGTGTTCGAACCATCGACAGTTTCGCTTACTGTTCTATGTTTTATATTGGATAGAAAGAGCAACAGTTCAGGGTGCACTTCTCAGAGCTTCCTCTTCACGTCCTCCACCTTCTCGGGATCCTGTACGACGTCCCGAGAGAGTGAAGGATGTGAAAATGAAGCTCTCAGAAGTACACCCTGAACAGTTGCTCTTTCTGTCCAAGATAAAATATACAACAGTAATCGAAACTATCGATGGTTTCGAACACTACATTCACATACACTGTAAACACAGACACACATCATCACAAAAATACACATTATATTTTTTTAAAATTTAGACAGCACCTCCTTAGTATATCAGATCATCGCTTATAATCCAGCGTAGGTATATTTGTCATCCCCATCACAGATATCATCATAATTAAGTCTTCCATCATAACAGTCTACAACTAATAGATGAACAACAGTCTCCCATCATAACAGTCTACAACTAAATATCATACATGTACTCAATAAAAATATCAACAAATTAAATATCACAAACATATATGTCCAACAAACATACATGTCCAACAGAGTCAAAAAATAATAAAAATCAGTGTACAGAACGGTCAATGGGCCCATAGGGCCAATACATACAAAGATGATAAAAAAAATATACTGGATCACTGAGGACCCCTGCCGTGCATCTGGGATAGAATGTACTCATACTGCTCCTGGGTGAGCTGCACCGTAGGGGCAGTAGGAGGCAGTGCAATCTCTGGAGTTGGCGCCGTCGATGGACCGGGAGGACGTATCTGCTCCAGCTCTCGCAGTCGCTCACCATGCACAGCCAGGGTACTCACCATCCTCTGAGTACTCTCCTCAATCGAAGCCGATACCTGAGTGAGTGAGGCAGACATGGTCCTCTACGATACCTCCAGCTCGACCTGTCTACGCTCTGTGCGCTGCGTAGACTCGGTAAGCGTGTGCAAGCTGGCAGCTGTAGCCTGCTGCAGACTCATCAGCTCCTGTATACTGCGCTCGACCGCATCAAATCGTCCGGTGATCATCGGAGGGTCGGATCGTCGCTCGACCGCATCAGAAATCTGCTGCTGCAACTCGCAACGCAGCTCGTCGATCTGACGACAAATATCCTGAGCTCGTGACGACGCCTGCGAAGCCGGAGACTGCGCACTGACAGAGGGGGCCCGGGATGACTCCGAAGCCAAATACGCGCAGTAGGATCCCGTACCGTAGTACGTACCCTTCTGAAGACCGCCAACGACGGTCATCCAGAGGTCGTCCGGCGATGGAGCTGTAGGCGGCTGGGAGAAAGTACCAGCCCCTCCCTCTGCTGGCGTACTAGCAGCAGCAGCCGCCTCCTCCTGTATCCGAACAAACTCGGCCTAGAATAATGTTTGCTAACATGTAAGTATTTGCTAAAGTCTATATTGATATTTATTTTCCTATTTTCTAAATTTTAGTAAATTAATATAAAGAATAGAACATACATATGCCTGCGTCGCCCTCTCGTCAATGAACTTCCCAGCCCTCCGATGGGTGACCAGGAAGACAGTCACCATGTTCGGGTCCTCACCCTTTTTTACCTGTTAAATATATTATCTATTATTAGTAGTAAACATTCTATCGAACTATATATAAATTAATGTCCGTCATAGGAAACGTACCAGACGATGAAAATGCTCCGTCATCGGAATGGAGCCACCACACCACTTACTGGCGCTCGACCGCGCCACATTGGCCTTGTCAGACCTCTCCTGGTACCTAGCCTCGGCGAATCTAGCCTTCATCGCAGTACACTGCTCTGGCGTGATCCAACCATGGATCGGCTTTCCGGAGCGATCACGAGACTTCTGGTCGTGGATCGCATCACGGATGAGCTTGCCTACGACGACAAAAAAATTGGGGCTCGATCTTCGCCGCCCGGTGTGGTCGCAGTTGTGTAATACATACACCTGAGCAGCCCTTAGCTCATCATCGTTCAGATATCTCTTCTTTATTTTATCCGATGGCTTTCCTGGAGCATTGAATACCTTCAGTATTGTATAATTACTTTCATGATCTCCGTCGTCGTTTCTGGAAGCTCTCGTTCTATTAGTTGCAACATGAGGCTTGAAATACATCGAACAAAAGTTTGTAATCTCCTCGAGAACATAGGCTTCACAAATAGAACCCTCGACTCGTGCCTTATTTTTTACATTTCTTTTTAGGTGATTCAAATGTCGCTCGAACGGGTACATCCATCGATATTCGACGGGTCCACCAACACATGCCTCATTGGATAGATGAATCGACAAATTCTCCATAGAGTCGAAGAATCCAGGAGGAAACACCCTCTCTAGTTTGCACAGTGTTACCGCAATGTCCTTCTCTTGCTTTTCTAGACGATCAACGAGCAATTTCTTAGAACAAAGATCCCTGAAGAATATGCTAAGCTCCGTCAATGGATCCTAAACTGCCTGCAGTAAGAATTCCCGAAATGCAATCGGAATTAACCTCTCCATGAATAAGTGACAGTCGTGGCTCTTCATACCCGTCAATTTGTTTTCCTTCGGATCGACACATCTTCTCAGATTTGACACATATCCGTCTGGAAATTTTAGGCCCTGGATCCACCGACAAAGTCTCACTTTATCCTCCTTGTCCAGCGAGAAAATTGACTTTGGCAGAAACTGTTTTTCATTCTGCTCTATCAAATGCAACGCAGGGCGTTTGCATATTTCTTCTAAGTCCAACCTGGCCTTGGGATTGTCTTTCGTGTTTTCCTTTACGTCCATCACAGTATTAATTATGTTATCAAACACATTCTTCTTAATATGCATGACATCAAGATTATGTCTGATCAGATTGGTACTCCAGTATGGCAGATCCCAAAATATGCTCCTCTTTGTCCAGTTATGATCTCTACCAATCGCACTTGTACCCAGTTGTAGGATCTTTGATAGCACTTGGAAAATCTCTAACCTTCTTCCACATCGTGGCTCCGTACCACCTTGGTAGTGGATCACCCTTCTCTACAACGTCGACACGGAATGCATTCCTGTTCCTTCTGAACGGATGATCTTTTGGCAGAAATTGCAGATGACAATCAAAGAAGCACGATTTTTCTCTGTGTTTCAAACGGAAAGCCTTACTACGGTCCATGCAATACGTGTAGGAACCCTAGAGGGGGGGTGAATAGGGTCACGCTAACTAATCAAGAACTTAGCACAAGTTAATGGGCAATTTAAAAATATAAGTGCAAGAGAAGAAGCAAAATAATACCGACACCCGATGTATCCTGGTATCCTCCCTAGAGGCAATCCAGTCCCGGAACTCTCTTCGGATTTAATCCACTATTTGAGCAAATAGTTACACACGAGTTTGGATCCGAAGAACTCGCCAACTTCAACACGAGTTTGGATCCGAAGAACTCGCCAACTTCAACCGAGAGTTTGGATACGAAGACTCTCCAACTTCAACCGAGAGTTTGGATACGAAGACTCTCCAACTTTAACCTTTTACAATAGGTTTTGATCTCCTTATACAATAAGATGAAGATCTCACTTTTCAACTCAATAACTCTAACACAATTTGTGGATAGCAAATGAAAGCTTTGTAGAGTTGTTTGTGGATAGACTTTGGTGGTTTAGAAATTTTTAGGCTTAAAGCATCAACCTTGAATGAAGGGGTTCAAGGCTATTTATAACCAAAGCATTGAAAAGAGCCAAAGGCAACTTTTCAGTCACGAACCGGCATACCGCCGGTATGATCCGGCATACCGGCGGTATACCGGTCTGGGATTGCAACGGCTAGAAATATAGCCGTTAGGATCATTAATGGCTGGAAATTCGACCGTTGGAATTTCAACGTTTCGGAAGCGGTATACCGTCGGTATGGACCGGTATGCCGTCGGTATGCCGGTTTTGTAAACAGAAACTTTCTGTGAACAAAAATCGGTATACCGTCGGTATACACCGTTATACCGTCGGTATGCCGTTTTCCACCAAAAATGATCCTGGGCTTATTTCTGTCCTAGCTTTCGATTTTGCCATCCATTTCTTGTGTTTACAATAATTTTTAAGACTCATTACAGACTCCAGATATACTGTAGCAGGTGCAGGCTTCTTCAGAGTCTTGAAATGATGATGGCATGGCTTGGCTTCTTCCTTTGATAGGTGCTGGCTTTTTCCCTTGGCGACAGCTGTCCAAAGATATCCAGTTTGCGAAAACTGAATACCTTTCGGGGGCTTCTCCCCCGAACCCCCGACGAGGGGTGCTGCCCCCTCGACCCCCGTCCGCTGACCGGGCAGCGGAACCCCCGAGTGCGTGGCTCCGGAGATGTCGTCGGGTGGTTCAGAGAAATCTTGTGGGATCCATCGTCTTTGGCCCACCATGATTTTTTCGTTGTATATGTCCACATTGATCTTGCTTATTGCTTTTCTGCATGTACATGTTAGACGAACAAAGCAATATACATAGTAGCAAGTATGATAAGTTTAATGCACAATAGGACAATGCTGAGTTTAAGTATTTGTGCTAAGGTGATAGCATAAATGTTAGTGATATCATAATGATTAAACTTAATTGAATGACCACAATCAAAAACATAGTTTTGATTTTGGCAACCCGATTAATTTTAAGATAGATAAGCTCATATCACTAAATATGTAAACCAATAGGCACATATCCCCAAAGGTATAAGTATAAGTAGAAATGCTATAGCGATAGTATGAAGATTAGTGATAATAAAATGCTAAACTTAACATATTAACCATATTCAAAAATATGATACCATCATTGGGCCAACAATCTTCCCCTTTTTTATTATGACAAATCGGTTAAGTTTAGTATGGACACAATAGATGCATGTATCACTAATATACAAAAGATATAAGCAATATCACTAAAGCATACTACTTAGATTACTTATAAAAGCATACTTAAACTTACTTCTCCCCCTTTGTCATGATCAAAAATAGGCTCTCCCGTACTAAGAGATAACGGAAAATTAATCTTAAGTACATAAATCAGAGCATGAGGAAGGCATAGACAATCATGATCAAGAAATACTAAAGAAAAAATAATAGGAGAAGGGTGTAATGACAAGTTTTATAAAGCTACATACCAAATGTAGAGTACTAAATAGAAAATTGCTTGTCAAAACACAATATGGTTGGTAAAACTAAAAGAATTTGAAAAATAAGAAATAAGTAGTTTACCAACTTGAAATCCAAGGAATAAATCCAAAACACAATAGGATATGAAATATTTTTCTAGTTTTGGAAGAGAACTATGAAATAAAGGATTTCAAACAAAAGCCATGAGGAATAGATAATTGCAACTAACAATTGAGATATGACATTAAATAAACTTGATGCCAATTGAAAATATGTAAACTTGAAACATTGATCAAAGAAACCATTAATAATCATAATTGTCCACAAATAAATAGTGGAACAAAATAAAAGAATGATCAATGTAAAATATTGCAATTGATATAAAGTAATCTCATTATTTGCAAAATCTATATGCTTATCCGAGTTCATGCATTTGAACTCAATTACCTTATCATGCTATATGAATACCCTTTAGATAAACATGAAGGTAAAGGAGAAAAATACTTGAGAAGGAGAATTCCAGTCGACTTGAATGCTCCCCCTCAAAGTATTACCAATATAGATAAACATGTATTTTAGGTAAGTCCTCAATAAGAAAAGCCAAACCAATGAAAGCACAATATTCATCAAGATAAGATATGAAAGTTAATTTTTAAGAAGATGACTTATTTAATCCATATACAAGAGAGATAAATGATAAAGACAATTGCATATACTCTCATAAACCCTTCACAAATAAAAGTATCATGACCTCATTCACTAAGATATGAAAAAGAAGAAAGTATAGGTCCATGATGAACTAGGTATACGACATATTTAAGGGTATAAATGAATTGAATCAATTAATTTGTTTCCCCTCAAAATATGCGTATCTAGTTCCAAAGCACTTATAGCATAAAATAGATAACTACAAGATCTAGGGATAAATCAACTATGGATTTCTCCCCCTTGCTCAATGCATATAAGGCTATAAAATCGTTATAAAACGAATAATGTCATCTTTAGTCAAGAAGAGATATCCAATTAATAGCCACTAAAGATGAGAAATCAAAAGAATATTCCAATAAAACACATATAATCAAAAGATGGCATACATTAGTCTATATAGAAGAATCTCATATTTAAATATGATAGATCAATGTATGTTATCCTTTGAGAAAATGTCATCATGAAAAAGAATAAAGTCAATTAAGAACAATCATGATGATAGACAGAATATAGCTAAAAAAAAATGTAACTCAAATATCATGTCCATAATTATCTAATTAAGAAATAATCAACCAATTTATGCTTTGCATGGACTAGGTATGCTTTATCACATATGTACCCATCAACCGGGTAATATCCAAACTTTGCTACTTCTAAATGAAAGACCAATAAAGTTCAAATAGCAAAGGTCATATGTGATAAACCATGAGTAGTCAAAGTAGAGTAATAAATTAACTTGACATTTACAAAATTAGATAGTTTAGGACTACTCAATCATTAGGATCATTCATAAAGAAAACAAATGAATAAATATGATCTAATGAATCTCATCAAGAGAAAATCACAACTCCAAAAAAAATCTCACACATTAACATGGGAAAGAGTCAATCTCATTTAAATAATTACAAACATAATAAAGAAGAGATGTAAATGATAATACGATAAAATCAAGACTCAAGAAGTGAGAGAAATTTAAGAGAGACTTGCTAATGACTAGTTATGGAAGAGAGTTAAAACAAGGAATACAAACCTCTAAGAGAAAACAAGATTTAATAAAGAATTTGTAAAACTAGTTTTAGAGATTAAGTATATCACAAATCTTGTTTTTGTAAACTAGCATATCATATATAGATTGAAGTATAGGAATATAGCTAGATGTGTGAAAGTGAGCCAAATTATATAGCAAAATAATATATCACAAATAAGCAAACTATATAATCCAAATAAGATTAATAAGAGAAGCCATTAACAAGATAAATGTGCTCATTAATTCTTAAGTCACTAACAAAAAAAATACTTGCTTAAGCATAGAGTTCACAATTAAGGGAATACATTTTGAATGATCAAAATGATTTAGAGACTCTTTACTAAGCAAGGATAAGAGCATAAGATGATAAAAAAATGAATTAGACTCTTATCAAGTAAAGGACAAAAGAGATGTTCATGAAAACACAATAAAATAAATCTCTTTGCCAAGTATTGAGATTAACCCAAGATAATAAAATGATAGATCGATCTAGAGAATGCAAAATACTATAGCCACATTAAAATAAGTGTATTCTCTAGAAGTGGAAAATCTCAACACAAAAGCTCAAACCATAGTAGCTAAATTCATGAGAAATATGATGTAACAATTACAAGTATTCTCACGTGCTACAAAAATATCATTGGGCAACTATAATTCAAAAGAAAGCATAACCCAAGGAATGAGCAAAGAAAGATCATTAAGATCAAGAAAGCTAAATGTGCTAAAGATAGTAAAAATCATTTTCAAAAGCTTTCATAGTGCACTATAGAAATATATAGATTTGAAAATGTGCACTAAAAGAAAAGGAGGTTAATATAAAAACAAGACAAAGCACAAAACCTTGTGATTCTTAAAAGAACTTCCATAAATAGTCAAGTGCAATACATAAACAAATATTTTCTCTCACCATCCCAACTTAAAGATATAAAACAAATGAATATCAAAAGCTAGGAATCATTTATATATATGAAACTATATATATATCACGAATAGTCATACATGAAAAGATCAAAAATCAATTAAGAACATGTATCCATAAAGTCAACCAAAAAGCTAAAAAGACGTCATTTAAAAGAAAGCTTTAAGGAAGAAGCATATTGATTCAAAGAGAGATACAAAAATATGATCAAAAGAATCAATAGCTAGAGTATGAGTTAAGCACAAGTCTAGAAGTAACAAGTATGAATAAATACTTCAAGTTAATATAAAACTTTAGCTTAACTCATATGCCTACATAAAGGTATTTATACAAAAATAGATATCAATATAAGAGATACATGAACTATATGTAAATAAAATTTTTAATGAATATAGTCATGTATCCTTAATGAATATTTGAGAAACCATCACAAATTCAAAAGCATGTATAAATAAACATTATTAGGCAAAGACATAATTGATTCTCAAGAAGATAATCAAGATAAAGTATGAGAATCAATAATGAATATATTATATAAGCACAAGATTAAAAAGAAGTATAAGTATATACTTGTCAAGTAATAAGAAGCTTGTGCTAAACACATATATTCGCAAAAACCGATTTAAAGTAAATAAGACACCTTAAATACAAACCGGGAAGAAGTAACTATTTCAAAAACTTTAAAGACGGAGAGTTAAAATCATATTAACTCAAATCAAAACCAAGCTCCTATGGACTAGAGTGATATGCATGCTTTATAAATAAATATTAAGAATAACGAGCATGCATATATGAATGTGTCACACTAATAGAGAATGAGCGATAAACTACAAGTGTGAACTAAACATTTAAGCTAAGTAACTAGTCATGCTAGATAAAAGAAATAATAAGAAAAATTAAACTAAGCATGCCAGTATTATATCTCAATTGATTTATATAATTAGCAACTAAGAATATCAATGTGAGCTAGTAGCAAAACATCAAGAGAAACATGCTAGATTCTACCAATATAAACTATTTAAAGAGAATCGTTTAGCATGTTACCAAAGTGGCTCTAGTGGCCACACTTGTGTTGGTGCAATTGCTTAGAAGATGACCTTTGAGTTTTGCAACCACCAACACGTTCCTCGGTGCTATGTCCCGATACAAGAAGCTTCACCTACAACATTAGATGAAGACTTTGGTATCCAAATAAACTTGGATCCACATTTATTAGCTTTAGGGACCCATATAGCACTTACTCTAGCATTGGTAGTGAAGGTCCTACGAATAGGGCATGTAAAGCTCATGTGTCCAATGCGAGAGCAATAGAAGCATCTAATGCTAGTGTGTGCACATGTATCAGAATGAGCATGATTATGAACATGTGACATACTAGAATGATGAATGTCTCTAGAGTGAGCATACATGGATTTGGTCTTAAGAATATCATGTTCTAATATCAAATAGTCATGCATACAAGTAAGAGAATCAAATTTAACATTTAAAGCATTATTCTTCTTTTCAAATAAAACAATTCTAGAAATAAAATCATCATTTTGTTTCTTTAAAGAGTCAATAGAGGAATCATGCAAATGATTTAGCTCATGAGTTTGCCTCTTAAGATCTTCTATTGATGAGGAAAGAGATTTGATTTTCAAAATTAAAGCCTCATTCAAACTCTTTAAAGAAACACAAGATGAGTTTTGAGAATCAAGTCTAGATAATAAAATATTGTTTTCATTTCTCAAAAACTCATTTGCTTCTTCTAAATGAATAACCTTTTCAGAAAGTTCTTCATTTGTAGAATGAAGGTTGTCAAGAATCTCTAAGGATTGTTTAGCCATGGCTTTCCACTTAGAGCATTTCTTGCATTTAGAAGAAACATGATTGTCTATGCTACTAGAAGTAAAACCCTCTTTATCGGAGGAGGAGTAGGAAGAATACGATGCCATAGAAAAATAACAAGGATCTACTCTAAGGATGTTAAGCCTAACAATAGAGTCCTTGCTCTGATACCAATTGTAGGAACCCTAGAGGGGGGGTGAATAGGGTCACGCTAACTAATCAAGCACTTAGCATAAGTTAAAGGAAAATTTTAAAATATAAGTGCAAGAGAAGAAGCAAAACAATACCGACACCCGATGTATCCTGGTATCCTCCCTAGAGGCAATCCAGTCCCGGAACTCTCTCCGGATTTAATCCACTATTTGAGCAAATAGTTACACACGAGTTTGGATCCGAAGAACTCGCCAACTTCAACACGAGTTTGGATCCGAAGAACTCGCCAACTTCAACCGAGAGTTTGGATACGAAGACTCTCCAACTTCAACCGAGAGTTTGGATACGAAGACTCTCCAACTTCAACCTTTCACAATAGGTTTTGATCTCCTTATACAATAAGATGAAGATCTCACTTTTCAACTCAATAACTCTAACACAATTTGTGGATAGCAAATAAAAGCTTTGTAGAGTTGTTTGTGGATAGCCTTTGGTGGTTTAGAAATTTTAGGCTCAAAGCATCAACCTTGAATGAAGGGGTTCAAGGCTATTTATAACCAAAGCATTGAAAAGAGCCAAAGGCAACTTTTCAGTCACGAACCGGCATACCGCCGGTATGATCCGGCATACCGGCGGTATACCGGTCTGGGATTGCAACGGCTAGAAATATAGCCGTTAGGATCATTAATGGCTGAAAATCCGACCGTTGGAATTTCAACGTTTCAGAAGCGGTATACCGTCGGTATGGACCGGTATACCGTCGGTATGCCGGTTTTGTAAACAGAAACTTTCTGTGAACAAAAACCGGTATACCGTTGGTATGCCGTTTTCCACCAAAAATGATCCTGGGCTTATTTCTGTCCTAGCTTTCGATTTTGCCATCCATTTCTTGTGTTTACAATAATTTTTAAGACTCATTACAGACTCCAGATATACTGTAGCAGGTGCAGGCTTCTTCAGAGTCTTGAAATGATGATGGCATGGCTTGGCTTCTTCCTTTGATAGGTGCTGGCTTTTTCCCTTGGCGACAGCTGTTCAAAGATATCCAGTTTGCGAAAACTGAATACCTTTCGGGGGCTTCTCCCCCGAACCCCCGACGAGGGGTGCTGCCCCCTCGACCCCCGTCCGCTGACCGGGCAGCGGAACCCCCGAGTGCGTGGCTCCGGAGATGTCGTCGGGTGGTTCAGAGAAATCTTGTGGGATCCATCGTCTTTGGCCCACCATAATTTCTTCGTTGCATATGTCCACATTGATCTTGCTTATTGCTTTTCTGCATGTACATGTTAGACGAACAAAGTAATATACATAGTAGCAAGTATGATAAGTTTAATGCACAATCGGACAATGCTGAGTTTAAGTATTTGTGCTAAGGTGATAGCATAAATGTTAGTGATATCATAATGATTAAACTTAATTGAATGACTACAATCAAAAACATAGTTTTGATTTTGGCAACCCGATTAATTTTAAGATAGATAAGCTCATATCACTAAATATGTAAACCAATAGGCACATATCACCAAAGGTATAAGTATAAGTAGAAATGCTATAGCGATAGTATGAAGATTAGTGATAATAAAATGCTAAACTTAACATATTAACCATATTCAAAAACTTGATACCATCATTGGGCCAATAATACGGACATGAGAGACGGCCATGAGTGCTCCATCCAGATAACATTTCATAGGCCGAAAAGTCGTTGATGGTCCACATAAGGGTTGCCTTTATCTGAAAATTCTGCTTCCTGGAAATATCGTACGTGTTAGCGCCTACTTCCCATAGCTGATTCAACTCATCTATCAAAGGCTATAAGTATACATCAATGTTCCTCTTGGGATTGTTCGGACCAGAAATTATAACGGTTAGAAATATGTACTGAGTCTTCATGCACATCCAAGACGGTAGGTTATACGGAGTGACAATCACAGGCCATCACGAATACGGGGATCCCGAAAGACCAAAAGGAGTAAAACCGTCAGAAGGTATCCCCAACCTGACATTACGCGGATCTGAAGCAAAATCAGGATACACTCGATCAAAGTGCTTCCACGCTTCTCCATCGGATGGGTGATCCAACACTCCTTCAATCTGTTCTCGCATGTGCCAACTCATATTTTCGGCCGTCTCTTTCACCATAAATAATCTTAGCAACCGCGGCATTAAAGGCAAGTAGTGCATTGAATCGGTCGGTCTTCTTGCACTGGTAGACCTTCCTATACTAGTTGTCTTATAGCGATTAGCACCATAAAATCTGCACACATCTGCGTCCTTATCGTCTTTGTAGTACAGCATGCACCCATTGCGACAAGAATTGATTTTCTCGTATCCCATCCAGAGCGATCTCACCATCCTCTTAGACCGGTAGAAGTCTTTAGGCAACTTAGCACCCTTAGGCAATATTTCTATAAGCAACTTCATAAGACGGTTGTAGCAATCTTGCGACATGTTAAAATTGGACTTGATGCTCAACAATCTTGTAACCACCTCCAACGGTGAATGATCCTCACAATCAGGATATAATAGAGTCCTTGCATTCTCCAGCAACTCTATAAACTGTGCAGCATCGGCGGTCAGTGCCTCCTCAGGTGCATCATGATCGTCCGGATCGAAACTAGGTCCCGTCGCATCAAAAATCATGTTCACCAACCCATCGTCGTAAGCAGCGTTGTTGTGGACATCCACATAACACTCATACTCCGATGCTAAAGACACAAGTTCTCCGTGCGCGCTCCACTGATAGTAATTCAGCGTGAAACCCTTCGAGTATAAATGATACGTGACTTCCACTTCTGGATGATATTTCAAGTTACGACATCTCACACACGGACACTTAATTTTGGTACCGTCCATGTACTGAAGGAACGTCTTGGCAAACTGCAGGAACTGCTGTACACCCTCTATGAATTCATCTCACACACCGCACATATCATCAGGATGACGGTTGTACATCCACGAATGATTACGTAAGTAGTAATTCATATCCATATCCAATTGAGGATAATTCTGTAAGATAGATACAAGCACATTGCAGTCAGTGAATGAATGTTAAGACAGTTTAGATATGGGTGCGCAACATAAACTGTTCATTCATTCCACATATTACAAACAAAGAATTTGAAGGAAGAAACAAAAACAACTGTGTTGGGACTAAAACAACTGTCTTGTGTCAAAGTGTCGTATCCGATAGACCGATACTAATCCGATATGGTCGATACTAATCCGATACCGATTCTGATACTCATCCCAACTGTCCAATATCGACCCTTTGGGTCTACAAGAGTTACTTCACCCAATTTGTCAAGAAAGGTAAAACTTTTTAAATTAATATCCGATATCGACCCTTTGGCCTGTGCTTGAGCAATATCCTAACTCAAACTATCTATCCTAACTAATAAATTAATATCCTACTTTAACATCTACTAACTCTCATATTCCTTCTAACATAAACTAATATCCTAATCTAAACTAACCCTTTAACTGAAACTAATATCTAAACAATGCTAATCATGAACTAACACCCTAACCTGGAAGTCCACACTGCTCAAGCACATGCCAAAGGCCAAGTTATAAGACAAAATACAGGCAACTGCCTGTAGCTACAAGGCAAAATCAAATATTGACGGTATATATACCGTCAACATTTAAAAAGTTTACTTGTCTTGACAAAATGAGTGAAGTAACTCTTATAGACCGAAAGGATACTCTATACACTCTATGTAATACGAGATACCTATCATACCTACACTTCTAGGATACTCTATACACTGTAGTAATGAATTGTCCTTACTAATGACGCTCTTAGGTAACATATTTAACAGATGAGATTTTCATATTGCACTTACGCATTTGTAGCTATAAACTGCTTGAGCAACAACATATAGGTATGGGAATCAGTATCGGACTATTCCTATGAGTATTGGTATCGACGATATCAGTAGTAGACTTACTAGCTAGGGTTTTGGTCAAACTCTAGTCCACAAGTTCAATTAGCCTATTGGGTTCATTTCTAGGTAATCCTATAGATATATCAGGGTATAGACTAAGGTACACATATGTATACCATATATATATATATATATATATATATATATATATATATATATATATATATATATATATATATATATATATATATATATATCCTCTCATAAAAAAAAAAATATATATATATATATATATATATATATATATATATATATATATATATATATATATATATATATATCCTCTCATAAAAATACATATATTCTCTAAAAAAAAAACATATATATACATATATCCTCTCAAATCCAAATATAGCAAGCCCCTATATATGTTTGTGTGCATACAAATGTGTTTGTGTGCATACAAATGTGTCCAAGGGGTCGTATGTGTTTGTGCGCATACAAATGTGTTTGTGTCAAGAGGGGTCATATATCCTCTCAAATCCAAATATAGCAAACCCCACAACCTAAATAAAACCCAAAACATGTCAAGAGGGGTCGTATGTGTTTGTGTGCATACAAATGTGTCCAAGGGTCGTGTCAGTGTCCAAACAACTGCACAGACAGTGGGTATGTGCGGGGTGGTAGAGGAGGAGGAGGAGGAGGAGGAGGGAGAGGAGTTAATTAGGTTAGTGTTTACCTGAGCTCGAGGAGGAGGAGCTCGACGGGGGGGGGGGGGGGGGGTAGGGGTCGCCGGAGGGAGAGGGAGTCGCCGGAGGGGTAGGGGTCGCCGGGGGGGGGGGGGGGGGGGGGGTGGGGTGGGGTGGTGTAGAAGGGGAGCTCGAGTGAAATTTGGAATTCTCGAGTGAGGAGAAAAAAATGAAACGCTGTGCCCTAAGTAAAAATGTTAGCGACGTCAAGAGAGGCCGTCGCTAACCGTCGCAAAATTTTAATAGATGACGACATATTTTAATAATATGTGCTGAACGTCGCTATTCAGCGACGTACTTTAACTTCTGTCGCTGAACGTCGCAAGTCAGCGACGTTTTGCGATGTTTATATAATGGAGTCGCTATATTCCATAGTTAGCGACGGCATTTTAAGACGTCGCTAAATTACGTCGCTAATAGATCATATTTTAGTAGTGAATAACCTTTGTCGAGTACAAAATAGATGGCGCTATAGTCAATTATAACCGACGTATCGACTAATCATGACAAAAATAATCCTAACAATAAGGCACGTAACTATCACATGTCCATTTTTAACGATTTTTATCCAAAATACCAACGAAATATAGTTTAGGCCATCTTTGAACCAAAATGTAAAACTTAGATACCAAATTAACCAAAAAATTTGATTACAAAAAATGACGATCCTGATATTCCTCGACAATTAACTCCCCTCCAATATGAACATGTTCTTCTCACATGTGAGAGATCACAATAACTGTCATTATTTTTGTGCTTTGTATCACTCACAGAGGGTGTCTCCAATTTACTACTAAATGCTAACTTTGACAAAATTATATTGGCAGAGTTTCAACAAATTACCACCAGGTAAATGAGGAAAAGAAATACGTTAAATTAAAGAGAGAGAGAGAGAGAGAGAGAGAGAAAGAAGAAGCAGCATTAACACCATTTGGCTCCTTGTATATGAACATAGTTGTCTGCTGCTTATTGTCTTCTTCACTCCCTCAATTCAAACGAATAAAACCTACTGTAGTTGTTGATAGATTCAGATCCACCAGTTCTGAAAGTTTGATGATGCATTGCCACTTTGCATGCACAACAAACTGAAGAATAGTGCCACGTTTGGTTTTGGAAAAAGAAAGTCATTCATTGTAAATGCCAAAAATAAAGAGCATGAAAGAAAAATCTCCAATAAAAAAAGAGAGAAAAAAAATCCTCCATTCCAAAGGATTCACTTTTTTATCTCAAAATATTCACTTTTTGTTCCAATTTTTTAGACTTTCTAAACACGGAAAATTATAATTTCTTAGGGTCTGTTTGAATTGAGGGTTAAAACACTTTAGTGATGAAAAGTTAAGTGAGAAAAAATAAAAACTGTGCTTGGTTGAGGGTGGGACGTGTAGGATGGTGGGTTAAGTGAGGATTTGTTTAACCATTTTTTGTTTATTTTTTTAATCCCAAATCGGAGGGAGGGATTGAGAAATTTTGTTTAAAAAAGTCATAAATAGTCCTCATTTGTCCTATAAACTATCATGATTTTTTTTCTTCCATTTTTTCTTGTTTTCAACATGCTTCTCCGTAACTTTCTCATTTGTGAAGATATTTTAACAAGTTCTATTTAGAATTTCAATCAATTTAATTTTGTGATATGTAATAAGAATATTTTGCTAACTATTATATTTTTTATTGACCCTCCTCTTACTCAAAATTTTCAATTCAAGTAAGAGTTATTAAACACACCCAACTTAACTTTTTCAAGCAAAATTATATGTATCGACTCTGTCCGGTCATTTAATTTTCTCTCACTTAATTTCACTTACCTCTGGTTTTTTCCCTCAATCCAAGAGACCCTTAAAGAAAATGAAGGAGCAAAAAAATAATTTTCTCTCTTTTCACGCACCAAACGACAATAGATAATCCAAACTACTTTTGTACCCAAAATTGATGAATACGATAATCCAAACTCATCTCTGCATTTGTACATATACATATGGATTAGGAAACTGACGCGTGTTATTTGGCACTCAGACGGAACCAAATAAAATTTGAAGGTTTATGTAGTAATAATGTCTCACATAATAGTTGATATTAAAGTTTGGATCTCCAAATCGTCCAACGTTAGTATTGTGAACGGTGATTTGCAAAGTCAAACTCTAATGCCGGACAATTTGGAGACCCAAACTCTAATATCACATATTATATGAGACATTGTTACTAAATAACCCAAAATTTAATATCAGAAAGTTCATATATTTGGCCAATTAACAATATCTTATTGGAGCCAAACTCGAGTGACCCTCGTGGATACGGGACGAGCATAAAATTCTGGCTGAATGACAGAAAATTAGTGGATCGAAGCACGTGACGTATTATTCCTTCCATTTATAGAAATGGTGGGAGTGCATTCGATGTGAGCGGCCCCAAATCTTTGTTCACTTTGGCATTATTTATAAATAAAGTAAGTTGAGATGAGTGTCATACATACATACACAAGAGAATGTTGATATAGTAGAAGAACACTACACAAAGTATTAGTAGTTGTTATCAGTTCTGCAGTCCCGGACTGACAGTCATGTGTGAGGCTGTCAAAATTTTGACAGTCATGTGTGCATCCAGAATTGTCAAAATTTTGGAAATCTTTGACAGTCTAGAATTGCAAAAAGTTTGACAGCCCTAAGCACAACAAGAACTGCCAAAATTTATACACTTCTGACTATTGGTAGGACTGCAGAAAATTGTGGCAACTACTAACAATTTGTGTAGTGCTGTTAGCATTGGTCTTATGGAAGTACAAATGTTTAAGTTGGTATACTGAATGCATATATGTAGAAGTTCTCATGTTCCACAAACTAATCCACAGTTTAATTCTGATATAGAGATAATTTACAAGAGATGAACTGATTATGGTCTGATCTTTGATCTTTCTTAGATTTTTCTGTCAGCAGTAAAAAAAGAAAAAGAAAAAAAAAACAAAGTGGATATTTTAGCAAATGGTTCCAATCAAAATATGAAAACTATCATATATCTTCACTATTTAAAAAAAAAAAAAGCTAAGAAATACTTTTATTTTTTTATACAAAACAATTGAAAAAAATTAAGATATATCTTTACTATTTTAATCAAATTTTTGACTGTTTTGTAAAAAAATGAGGACATCACTTAATTTTTTAAAATAATTTTTTTTAAATAGTAAAAGTATATGCTACCTTCTCTATTTTAAAAAACTTTCTCTTCCTCGTTTTTTTTTTCCTTTCCTCAAGCAGGCTAATGAACCTGGTTTTGACTGAGTTGGTGTCACCTGCCTAATAGTAATTATGGACCAAGTGAGTCCAATGATGTCAGTTGGAGTGTCCTAATGCGGAGTATGATTTTTCAGCAGCCATTGCTTCTTCCTAATATACATATATTCAAACCAGTACAATCTTTACTTTAATTAGTGAGCCACCCTGAAGTAGTGGCTTGCCACAAGTAGGCATGTAAATTAAGTAAGCGACAATGTTACTTTGCTCGTAGGTTTTGTGACCGCCCCTGGTCCGATACCATGTTACGGTAGCGGGCCCAATGGGGAGGGTAACAGTGGGGGGCAGGGTGCGGGCACCCGGCAGGTCTATTTTTGCGGTCAAAAAGAAGTTTTCCCTAAGTAAATGATTAGCAGGACCAAAAAAAGGAAGACTTCTCCTATTTATAGTTTGAGTAATGCTATTCGTACCTCCAAATTGTTCTTCCAATACATTTCTATTTATGTGGCAGCTAATGTGGCATGTTAAATAATATTATGTGTCATCTGACATGCTCAATGACAAGACAAATTTTAATCCAAAAAATTAATTATCCAATTTTGTCAATGTTAATATTAATATTAATTAATGTTAATATTAATGTTAATTTAATATTAAAATTAATATTAATTAATGTTAATGTTAATGTTAATATTAATTTTAATGTTAATGTTAACATTAATATTTTAATGTTAATTTGAATTTGAATTTTAAAATTTGTCATGTCAGATGGCATATCAACATGCCACGTCAGCTGTAACGTGAGGAGGGACGATTTGGAGGTACAATTTGGAGGGACGAATAGCATTTCTCTTATAGTTTTTACATGCACATCAAACTGTCCATTAGTAGTACGTCCCTTCTCTTCACTTATCTTTTTCTTCAATGGCAGTCCCATTGGAAACTGGGAGCTCCACCAGGAAGATCAGAGCACCTCAGAAAGCTGAGAAGCCAGCTTCATGGAGCAGCTTCTTCTTCTACTTATCATGTAAGCACCACAAGACAGTGGTAACACAGGGGGAGAGGAGGAGGCTGGCCAGAACAGGGTGGCCTGGTGCTCTCTGCAACCTGAGAGAGAGCTCCAAGGTCATGCAGAGGCCAAAACCAAGCCCCAATGGAAGTTACAAGACTCTCGGCATTGCTTCTTCTTCTTCTTCTTCTTCTTTGGCAGCTATAGCTCTTGGTGGGTCTTCTAGAAGGATGCAGCTAAGGAGGTTTTCTGGCTGTTATGATCCTGTAACTGGGGCCTCAAGGGTTCCTTCTTTGAGGTGGAATAATGTGTTTGCTTGCTCTCATTGTGGGGAAACCTTCACCAAGTCTGGGAGTTTGGAGCTTCACCAGGCTACTAAACATGCAGGTAAAACATATTTTTTATCACCAACTCTCATGATCTCATCATTCTCCTTCACTTTCAGTTTCTTACGGCTTATGTTGCACGAATACCGACACTGATATGGATAAGGACACGATACATATACTCAGATAGGTACAAAGTAGTCGTCTATGTTGCACGAATACGGACACAATAAGAACACCATTTTCCCTCTTTTTGCAACATAGTTTTTCCTGGCTAAGTTAGTTGAATATTTAGATCATAACAAGCATGGCTTTGTAGATCAATTTTCTTGGTCTCCTTTACCCTTTTATATGTCTAGGTGTTTCTAACATCAACTATTTGTCAAGGAAAATTCATATTGCAATACCTTGAAATTATTTATAGCTTACAGTTATGTATAGGTAAGTGATATGATTATTCATGTTTTTTTTAGCTGTTTCTACTTCTGCTATGTACTCCAATTCAGTATAGAATTAGAAATCCCCGTTGCCTTCAATCCTATGTTGCACAAGATACTCATGTATCCGTGCCGGTATTCGTACCTTACACGTACGTATTTGACACGATACTTCCTCGACACTCATGTTAGATGTAGCTCTCTCGTGTCTAGGACCCAAAGAGGCCGAAAACACGGTCAAATGTGATTTTTCCAGGTTGTGATCATCGCAAACAAACGTATTTGAGATACGAGAAAGTAATATTTATTTGTATACTTTTGGAACATACTTTACTATCCAAAACTAGACATTATTAAGAAGATATGATGTATAAAACTATGTATATAAATATATTTTTATGTATACTATAACAGTATCTGTAGGAAATAATAATGCCTTGTTCTCATTGCTAGGATTTGTTACAATATATATAGTGTCTACATTTGGGCTTATGGGCCATATTTACATTACAAATATAATCTAATCAATCTAACACCCCCCCTCAAGTTGGAGCATGCAAGTCACAAATGTCCAACTTGGAAAGGAAAGAATCAAACACATGCTTTCCAAGGGGCTTAGTGAAGATATCAGCCAGTTGAGTAGATGTAATGTCCCAAATTCGTGATACGTATTTAGTGTACGTATACGTGTTTTGGACCCATATTTTATTTATTCATGGTTAGTTATCTTGGTTTATTTTGCATTGGCTTGGTTTTATTGGCATTGATAGTTTAATTGGTTTTAATGGTTCATTGGTTTATTTAGGCTTGGTTTACTCTCGGTTTGGGTTGACTTGGTTTGGCCGGCTGGTTGCCTGGTCCATCATGGACCAAGGTGAACCCCCTACCTACCACCACCCATGATATTTATTTCCCCACCAACCTTCTCTCTCCTCCATAACTCTCATTTATTTCTTCTTCTTCTTCTTCCTTCCTCTCCACAACTCCCCAACCATAGGCAAGTGCAACTTGCTTCCACAAGAGAACCCATTTTTATTGTTCCATCAGCTTCTCCTCATGTTTCTAAGACACATTAGAACTTGTCATTTTCTATTTTAAAGCTTTAATTTTTGTAGATCTAGAAATTGCTTATTTTCGAATTTTGGTGGTTTTGATCTATTAAACTTCTTTGTTTTCAAGTTTTGAGGGTTCCATGCTGTAGAGAATTTTATTCTACCCAATTTTGACCTTTGGAAAGTTGGATTTGGACTTATTTTGACCAAGTTATGGACTTTTGAAGTTTAGGTTCAAACCATGGAGTTCTTGTTGTTTTGGAGAAGACAGTGAGCAGTGCTCGAGCTTTTTAGCTTGTGCCACTGAGTTGTGCGCGCTCTTTAGTGCAGCGCAGTCCCCATACGCTGCCTTTTGTGAGCGTATGGCTTGCATACGCTGACTTGTGTGACAAGGAGTTGTATGGACCCCATACGCTGCCTTTTGTGAGCATATGGCTTGCATACGCTGACTTGTGTGACGAGGAGTCGTATGGAGTGCATACGCTGCCTTTTGTGAGCGTATGACCTGAGCGTATGACCTGAGCGTATGCTGCCTGAGCGTAGCCTGATTATCCTGGATCTTCTATGGCCCTGTATATTGATATTTTATTAGATATTTAACGTCCATTTTATATCCTTACGCCTTTTGTCCTGAACTTGATAATCATGAATTTACTTAATATGTTTGGAATTGATAATTGAGCATGACCTGATAGTGGCCCGTCGTGGTACACTCCTGACAAAGTACACTTGGCATGACAACCTGACCTGATATATCTTGAACAGCTGTTGCGACGGCTACCTGACATGACATGACCTGTTTAATTAATCATGACACCGTGGGCGATTGTGCTTGTACAAATAATCCAGTCCTGTCTTGCATCATGTCTAGGAGGGGACTCCTGAGTACCACGGTCAGGAGTACCTACTGAAATGGACTAAGGTTAATAATTAGTATAATTTACTACTCATGAAGAGATGTTTCCCCAGTTACAGGCGATCCCGTTATCCCGGCCGCAAATGTTTGGACTTGTAGCCTGCCGACGAGTAGGGCACATTTCCAGCCCACTGTTATGTGGGGCACTCTTGATTGTCACTTTAAATGATTGAACTCTATTGCCACTCTAATGTATTGTACTCTCTAGATTGTCACTATAATGATTGCCTGGATAACCTGGATAGCTGTAGGGCCTGTGACTACTTGGAGCATCTCATTGCATCTTGCTAGTAACTTGGATTGTGATAACCCTAGTTAGTTAATGTAGAAAGCCGTAGGTAATGATTGGCCGTGATTGCTTGGATGGAGTCTAGTCCAGTATAGTATTGTCTAGAAGTGATTGATTGAAAGATTATACCAGAATGATTGAATGATTGTCACTCCAGATTGTCACTATAATGATTGTCACTCCAGATTGTCACTATAATGATTGTCACTCCAGATTGTCACTATAATGATTGTCACTCCAGATTGTTATTATAACGATTGTACTCTATTGTCACTCTAGTGTATTGCACTCTTCATTGTCACTTTTATCATTGTACTCTCTCATTTTACCTTAATGATTGGCACCTTGAGCAATAAATGATCAGAGACTAAGTTCTGTTTAGGTGAAGGGTTACAATCTCGGTCCTTGTTTGGTTTAAGGATTGTAACCTGGCTTCCGGAATAGTACCTCCGTTTTCTCTTCATATATTGTCCAGCTATATTTTATTTAGCATGATTCTCCAGTTCTTTTATGTCAATGATGCCTCACTTAATTATTTTCTCTGATTGGGATAAGTGCATTGGTAGTGCACAAACCTCAATCTGTGTTATTTATTGTTGTTTTCTTATGTGTTGAATGCTAATGATTTGTTGGTTTTAGTTCTGTCACGCCCCAGAACCAGAATACTGGAGAGCGGGGGCAGACACAGCCAGCTACGTATATTGAAATAGAATACATCTCAACTATACGGTCACGGCTGTCTAGATATGAGGGTTTACTACAAGCCAGCAGTCTCCTAAGGTCAAGCCTATTGTCTCAATCTTAAGCTATTAACAGAGTTACAAGATGTTAGAGCATCAAATATATATATATAAGGCGTCCCAAATATTACATATTGGATGATCATGAAGCTAGTCGTACAAAATGATAGGACTAGTAAGAATTTAGTCATACATGATCAACCCTAGGATTTGTTAATCATGTTTACAGCCCGTAGGCAGACAGTAAGTAAATGTGCATCGAGCTAACAGGTGCTCGTCGGCTAAATGCCTCAAAAGAATAAATTTACATATAAGTGGGTGAAACAAAAAGGGAAAACCCACTCGTAGCCCGGGTTCCGTCTAGTGTTCACCATTGGGCTGGAAGCTGGGTAGATCCTCGGGAGCTGCTCCGAAATCTGGCCACACAAAACCAGCTGGGTCAAACCCCAGAAAGAGCAAGTGCCACAAAGGAGGCCACAAATAAGAACAAAAGCCAGCATATCAGAACATAAAGAATAAAGGAAGTACAAGTAATAAAAGTACACAGGGCGATAAACGACTAGGGACGTGGAACCATTCCGGGAGCCAGGTTACAATCCTTAAACCAAACAAGGACCGAGATTGTAACCCTTCGCCTGAATAGCTCACTGCCTCTACCCATTTATCGTTAGAGATAAGTAAAACAATCATGATCAAGAGTTCCAGGTACAAGGCTAGACAAGACTTAGACAGGGCTGGACACCATTCATTCACAATCGGCCAAGCAAGTACTACGGTTTACTACTTTAACTAACTAGGGTTATCACAAGCCTAATTACTAACAAGATGCAAGTGAGAAACTCCCAGTCCCAAGCCCTGCAGACCATCCAGTTATCCTTCCGCGGGTTGAGAGTTATAGGTGGGTACATTGACCGGGAGACAAATGTACCCTTAGGTGACTTAGAGGGTGCAACACATGACAGTGTGCTGGAAATGTGCTCTACTCGTCGGCAAGCTACAAGTCCATTAAAGCGCCCAGATAACGAGATTGCCTGTGACTGGGAATTCTCCATGTTATAGTTTGATCTAATAATTAGCCTAATCCAATTTAGCGCGAGTCCCTGGCCGTGGTACCCAGAAAGTCACGTCCTAGACATGATGCAAGACAAGACAAGTGGATTGTGCAAACAAGCAAGCAGGAACACCCACGGTGTCAAGGCAAGTCAAGTCAAGTTATCAAGTCAAGTCAAGTCAAGAGTGCGCCGCCACGGGCCACTATCAAGTTATCAAGGTAAATCATGTCAGGGTACTTGTCAGGGGTGCACCACGACGGGCCACTATCAAGTCAGGTTGGTCGTGTCAGGAGTGCACCACTACGGATCACTGTCATGTTATACTAGTTCCTTGTCATACCATGCTGTGTACAATAGTTATTCCAAACATATTAAGCAAAATCAAGTTCATGCCAAAAGGCGTAAGGATATAAAATGGGCGTAAAATACCTAATAAAATACTAATATAAAAAAATAGGACTATAGAAGAGCCAAGATCAAGAAATAACAAATTCATCATAGACAAGTAGGTTGCGCAGGGTATGCACTGCGCAGGGTGCCAAGTGCGCAGGGTGAGCTGCGCAGGGTACCAACTGCGCAGGGTGCCAAGTGCGCAGGGTGAGCTGCGCAGGGTACCAACTGCGCAGGGTGCCAAGTGCGCAGGGGCAGATGGCGCACAGATGGATTGCGCAGAAGGTAGGCTGCGCAGGAGTGAACTGCGCAGGAGTTGGTTGCGCAGAGATGGATTGCGCAATGGTCGAATTGCGCAGGGGTTACTTTGCGCATGGCTGGCTTGCGCATGGCTAGCTTGCGCCAGCGCAATCCAGCACAGCACAAAGCACTGGCCAAGTGATTGCGCAATCGTCCATGCGCTAAAGAGCACAGGCTGGGGGTGCGCAATCGGCCATGCGCTAAAAAGCGCAAGGCAGGGGGCTGTTCTTCCTGGCCGAGAGCAAGTCCAAAAACACCAAGAACTTCAATTCTTCATATTTTTGTCAAATCAAAACCAAATCTAGATTTTTAAAGTTCTAACTTGAGTAAAATTGAATTCTCTTCCACATGGAAGCATCAAAACAAGCAAAAATCAAAGTTTAATAGATCAAAACCAAGGATTTCCGAAAATGGTTAAAACCTAGATCTAGAAGAATGAAAGCTCCAAATCACAAAATTCCAAGTTCTAATGTTGATCTACATGTCCTAATCTATCAAATGGACAAATAAAATTGGGTGCTTATTTGTTGGCAAGGTGCACTTGCCTATTGGTTGGGGAGTTGTGTGGAAGAAGGAAGAAGAAGAAGTTTGTAAGAAATAAATGAGAGAAATAAAGAGGAGAGAGAAAAGTAGGTGGTGTTATAAAGTGGGGGAGTTGTGGTGTGTTGAGGGAGGAGTGTAGGTTAAGGTGTTCCATTCATGATGAACCAAACTAAACCAACTTTCACAAAATAAAACCAAGCCATGGTCCAAAATCCATTTACGAGAAACCAAAATCCGCAAGTCGAGAAAATAAAATACGTACCAAAAAAATTAAATACGAGCATAAATACGAAATACAGGAAATGGGGGTGACAAGTTCTTAAGTGAAGCCTCCTTTGTGGCACTTGCTCTTTCTGGGGTCTGACCCAGCTGATTTTGTATGGCCAGATACCGGAGCAACACCAAAGGATCTTCCTGCCTTCCAGCCCGATGGTGGTCACCAGGCGTAACCAGGGCATCGAGTGGGTTTCTTTTGTTCTCCCACTGTAATATTGTAAATTATTCTTTTGAGGCGTTTAGCCAACGAGCAAGTGTTAGCTCGATTGTACTTACTTATTGTCTGCCTACGGGCTGTAACATGATTGACAAGTCCCGGGGGTTGATCATGTATGACTGAAATCTTGCTAGTCCTCACATTTTGTAACGACTAGCTTCATGATCATTCCGGATATATAATGTATGGGACGCCTTACTATTGTGTATTTGGTGGTCTGACATCTTGTAATTATTATTAGTTAGTTGAGATTGAGACAATAGGCTATTTGATGACCTTAAGAGACTGATGGATTGTAGTGAAACCCTCACATATCTAGACAGCCGTGACCGTATAGCGGTGTGGATTCCATTCCGTTATACGTAGATGGCTATGTCTGCCCCCGCTCTCCAGTATTCTAGTTCTGGGGCATGACATGGTTTAAGTGGTGGCCCATGCAGGTCTTGTTAATCAAGATGTGTGAGGGTTTACCGAATAGATGTCTCAATCGGTACTCGCCCTTGATCTCTGCTCGTATCCTCTTGATTCCTGAAATTCTTGTCCTGATCACATGCTTGTAATCGTTGATCTGTCCTGGTCCTTCCTTATTGTTCCCATGTCGTCTTCTTCAGCGGCATTGAACCTGGATCTGCTGATCAGCAAGGCGGATCACCTCCCGTGGACCAGCAGCAACCAGAAGATCAGGCCCAGCACTCTGGAGCTGTCTCCCGAGTCGTACCTACTGGAGGAGAGCCGCCAGTTCAGCCAGTCCAGCCTGCAGATCCTGATGATGGCACTTTGGTGGGTCTCATTAGATCATTGTTAGCTTTCCAAGATCGTAGAGGCGATGCCTTGCACCAGGCAGTGGAAGATGCTCTGAATAGAAGTGGTCCTCGAGGGAACAGTACGGTCAATAGTTTCAAGCACCTGAACCCTCCCTTCTTCGATGGCAGCGAGGATGCCATTGCTGCCGATGCTTGGCTACAGGATATAGAGGTGATTCTCGAAGCCGCGAAGACTCCAGAAGACGAGAAGGTGGTTGTGGTGCGCCTACAGTTATTGGATCTAGCCCGCAGTTGGTGGACCACACAAGCAGTGGGATTGGCAACACCTGTCTCCTGGGCAGTGTTCAGCGAGAAGTTCCAGATCAAGTATTATGATGCAGTGGCTCGATATGACTTGCAGACCAGGTTCAGTAATCTTAAGCAGATAGGAAGGACGATCGACGGTTATGCGGCCGAGTTTTCCAGACTCAGTCGGTTTGCTCCCACCTTGGTGGCAACCGAGTTTGACAGAGCGCAGAGGTTCCAGCAGGAACTTCACCTGGAGATTATATTGGCAGTAGAACAGTTCGAGCATCAGACCTATGATGCGGTGTTGCGAGCAGCAAGGAGGCACGAGTATACCTCCCAAAGAATAGTGGACAGGACCGAAGGTCGGAAGCGGTCCCATAGTCAAATGAATCAGTCTTCAGCCCCAGCCCCGGCAGCCAGGACTTTAACTATTGGAGCTCCGAGGCGAGCAGCCTCAGTGACGTCGGTTCAGCACTCAACCCCGACGTACTCTCAGCAGAAACAGAAGCAAGCGCAGTCTTCCGCCGTGGGCTGTTCTTATTTTGGAAAGCCTGGACACGTGGTAGAGGAGTGTCGTAAGGCGTTGGGATTGTGTTTATTGTGTGGAGCACCGGACCATAGGGTGGGGTCCTGCCCATTCAGAGTTGATTCAGCATCAATAGTATCTAGTCCCTCGGTTGGGGGACCAGCACCAGCACCAGCACCAGCTCCAGTTCACCAGCAACAGCAATTCCCGTTTCCGAGGCCCTTGCCGACTCAGGCCCAGACTTTCCAGCAACAGGACCCGCGGCAGTTTGCCCTAGCCCAGGCTCAGGTTCAGAATCGGCCGAGAGGTATATGTGTCCTCTCATCTTGCTTTTCTATCGTCATTATGCGGGGTGCATGACGTATTTCATGTATCCTAATTACAACGGTACATTCCGGACCCGAGCCATATCCTAGGTCATTCGAAACTGGTTATTGGTACCAACCTTTTCGTATGAGGATAGGCCCGTGTCCATGTTTGACCAAAGAGAGAGACTCGAGCGCAAGACTATCAGTTCAGTCCGTGTTGCTTAGAGTCATCCCTCTTTGGGAGAGTCAAACTTGGGAGCATGAGGATGATATCTGATTAGGTCATCCCGACTGGTTTGACTCGTAAGGTGTAATATCTTCCTTATGCCTTACGCTTCGAATCCTTGCTTGCATGAATGATTGTATGATTGATTGGTAGTGGTAGATTGCCTATGATAGAATAGCTTTCCCTTACATCTCTAGCCTCTTGATTAAATTTCGAGGACGGAATTCTTTTAAGGTGGATAGGATATAATATCCTAAATTCGTGATACGTATTTAGTGTACGTGTACGTGTTTTGGACCCATATTTTATTTATTCATGGTTAGTTATCTTGGTTTATTTTGCATTGGCTTGGTTTTATTGGCATTGATAGTTTAATTGGTTTTAATGGTTCATTGGTTTATTTGAGCTTGGTTTACTCTCGGTTTGGGTTGACTTGGTTTGGCCGGCTGGTTGCTTGGTCCATCATGGACCAAGGTGAACCCCCTACCTACCACCACCCATGATATTTATTTCCCCACCAACCTTCTCTCTTCTCCATAACTCTTATTTATTTCTTCTTCTTCTTCTTCCTTCCTCTCCACAACTCCCCAACCATAGGCAAGTGCAACTTGCTTCCACAAGAGAACCCATTTTTATTGTTCCATTAGCTTCTCCTCATGTTTCTAAGACACATTAGAACTTGTCATTTTCTATTTTAAAGCTTTAATTTTTGTAGATATAAAAATTGTTTATTTTCGGATTTTGGTGGTTTTGATCTATTAAACTTCTTTGTTTTCAAGTTTTGAGGGTTCCATGCTGTAGAGAATTTTATTCTACCCAATTTTGACCTTTGGAAAGTTGGATTTGGACTTATTTTGACCAAGTTATGGACTTTTGAAGTTTAGGTTCAAACCGTGGAGTTCTTGCTATTTTGGAGAAGACAGTGAGCAGTGCTCGAGCTTTTTAGCTTGTGCCACTGAGTTGTGCGCGCTCTTTAGTGCAGCGCAGTCCCCATACGCTGCCTTTTGTGAGCGTATGGCTTGCATACGCTGACTTGTGTGACAAGGAGTCGTATGGACCCCATACGCTGCCTTTTGTGAGCGTATGGCTTGCATACGCTGACTTGTGTGACGAGGAGTCGTATAGAGTGCGTACGCTGCCTTTTGTGAGCGTATGACCTGAGCGTATGACCTGAGCGTATGCTGTCTGAGCGTAGCCTGATTACCCTGGATCTTCTATGGCCCTGTATATTGATATTTTATTAGATATTTAACGTCCATTTTATATCCTTACGCCTTTTGTCCTGAACTTGATAATCATGAATTTACTTAATATGTTTGGAATTGATAATTGAGCATGACCTGATAGTGGCCCGTCGTGGTGCACTCCTGACAAAGTACACTTGGCATGACAACCTGACCTGATATATCTTGAACAGCTGTTGCGACGGCTACCTGACATGACATGACCTGTTTAATTAATTATGACACCGTGGGCGATTGTGCTTGTACAAATAATCCAGTCCTGTCTTGCATCATGTCTAGGAGGGGACTCCTGAGTACCACGGTCAGGAGTACCTACTGAAATGGACTAAGGTTAATAATTAGTATAATTCACTACTCATGAAGAGATGTTTCCCCAGTTACAGGCGATCCCGTTATCCCGGCCGCAAATGTTTGGACTTGTAGTCTGCCGACGAGTAGGGCACATTTCCAGCCCACTGTTATGTGGGGCACTCTTGATTGTCACTTTAAATGATTGAACTCTATTGCCACTCTAATGTATTGTACTCTCTAGATTGTCACTATAATGATTGCCTGGATAACCTGGATAGCTGCAGGGCCTGTGACTACTTGGAGCATCTCATTGCATCTTGCTAGTAACTAGGATTGTGATAACCCTAGTTAGTTAATGTAGAAAGCCATAGGCAATGATTGGCCGTGATTGCTTGGATGGAGTCTAGTCCAGTATAGTATTGTCTAGAAGTGATTGATTGAAAGATTATACCAGAATGATTGAATGATTGTCACTATAATGATTGTCACTCCAGATTGTCACTATAATGATTGTCACTCCAGATTGTCACTATAATGATTGTCACTCCAGATTGTTATTATAACGATTGTACTCTATTGTCACTCTAGTGTATTGCACTCTTCATTGTCACTTTTATCATTGTACTCTCTCATTTTACCTTAATGATTGGCACCTTGAGCAATAAATGATCAGAGACTAAGTTCTGTTCAGGTGAAGGGTTACAATCTCGGTCCTTGTTTGGTTTAAGGATTGTAACCTGGCTTCCGGAATAGTACCTTCGTTTTCTCTTCATATATTGTCCAGCTATATTTTATTTAGCATGATTCTCCAGTTCTTTTATGTCAATGATGTCTCACTTAATTATTTTCTCTGATTGGAATAAGTGCATTGGTAGTGCACAAACCTCAATCTGTGTTATTTATTTTTGTTTTCTTATGTGTTGAATGCTAATGATTTGTTGGTTTTAGTTCTTAAGTGAAGCCTCCTTTGTGGCACTTGCTCTTTCTGGGGTCTGACCCAGCTGGTTTTGTATGGCCAGATACCGGAGCAACACCAAAGGATCTTCTTGCCTTCCAGCCCGATGGTGGTCACCAGGCGTAACCAGGGCATCGAGTGGGTTTCTTTTGTTCTTCCACTGTAATATTGTAAATTATTCTTTTGAGGCGTTTAGCCGACGAGCAAGTGTTAGCTCGATTGTACTTACTTATTGTCTGCCTACGGGCTGTAACATGATTGACAAGCCCCGGGGGTTGATCATGTATGACTGAAATCTTGCTAGTCCTCATATTTTGTAACGACTAGCTTCATGATCATTTCGGATATATAATGTATGGGACGCCTTACTATTGTGTATTTGGTGGTCTGACATCTTGTAATTATTATTAGTTAGTTGAGATTGAGACAATAGGCTATTTGATGACCTTAAGAGACTGATGGATTGTAGTGAAACCCTCACATATCTAGACAGCCATGACCGTATAGCGGTGTGGATTCCATTCCGTTATACGTAGCTGGCTATGTCTGCCCCCGCTCTCCAGTATTCTGGTTCTGGGGCGTGACAGTAGAAGTAGGAACATGGGAAGCTATTACGATGCCATCTCTAATAGCATCGCGAACAAAATGCAAATCTACCTCAATATGCTTACCGCGCTCATGAAATACCGGGTTCTGAGCCACGTGCAGGGCGGACTGACTGTCACAATACACCGACATAGCAGACTCTGGCGAACGCCCAAACACACCAATAACTCCTTCAACCATTTCAACTCACAAACAAGCGCAGCAAGAGATCGGTATTCAGCTTCAGCGGAAGATCGGGAAACAGTTGATTGCTTCTTGGTCTTCCAAGAAATAGGAGACCCCCCCCCAGAAACACCAACCAGCCTGTAACAGAGCGGCGAGTCAAGGGACAACTAGCCCAGTCGGAATCACACCAACCAGAAAGACGGAGATCACAATCAGCTTTCAAAAGAATACCATGTCCCGGTGCATGTTTGAGATATCGGACAACTCTCAAAGCAGCATGCCAATGATCTTGTCGAGGCTCCTGTATGAATTGAGACAAGATATGCACAACATAGGCTAAGTCAGGACGAGTAAACGATAGATAAATCAACCTCCCAACCAGCCTCCGATAAGTCTCTGCATCCTCCATCTTTGGACTAGTTGATTCTGCCAGCTTGTGATTGGGCTCCATGGAAAAGCCAGCAGGTCAAGACCCCATCAAGCCGCATTCTGAAATGATGTCCAAAGCATACTTCCTTTGACACAAGAAAATTTCTTCTGCACTCCGAGCCACCTCTATGCCAAAAAAGTATTTCAACACACCAAGGTCCTTCATGTGAAAGCAAGAACGAAGGTACTTTTTGAAAGCATGTAAAGCACATGTGTCATTACCAGACACAATCATGTCATCCACATAGATCAAAACATGCAACTCTACCTTCCCTTTAAAAAGAGAAAAAAGGAAATAATCGGAATGAGATTGAGTAAATCCATAGGATATCAGAGAAGCAGCAAGCTTAGCAAACCAACAACGTGGTGCCTGTTTCAATCCATATAGTGACTTACGCAGGCGACACACTTTGTTGGGTTCACTATACAAAAAACCTGGCGGCAACTTCATATACACTTCTTCTGTCAGATCTCCATGAAGAAAAGCAATGTGCATATCCATCTGGTGCAAAGTCCAGCCTTTCACAGCTGCAACAGCCAAGACTGTCCGAACTGTAGGCATCTTAGCTACCGGGACAAATGTCTCCGAATAGTCGATCCCTTCAACCTGATGATTACCGAACACAACCAGTTGTGCCTTTAAGCGCTCAACACTGCCGTCGGATTTGTACTTTATTTTGTACACCCATCTACTTCCCAATACTTTCTTCCCAGGAGGCAAATCGACAAGACTCTATGTCCCATTATCTTCCAGAGCCAGTATTTCAGTTTGCATAGCCGCACGCCAGCCCGAATCTCGCGAGGCCTGGCGATATAAAGTAGGCTCAACACCTGCAATGATAGCTGGAAGAAAATCTCTGTGTCCAGTAGTAAATATGTCATAACTTAGAAATTGTGTTAGAGTATACGAAGTACCTGAGGAAGTGACGGGAACAGATGAACTGTGGTGAAGGGGGGACTTTTACTTCGAACAGCATTTGTCACAAAATCTTGTAAGCGCACTGGCTGTGATTTCTTTCTCATGCGTCTTCCCAATACTACCTCTTCGGGCACCTCTGGCAACACTGTATCCCCTTTATCATCAGTAATTTTAGCATCACCTCCAGCGGACTCTTCTGTCAATACTTCTGCATCTACCTGTGCATCATTGCTACCTGGTGTCGAGCCACCAGCAACCGTAGCTGGCACCATCCCAAAAGTCTCGATATCGTGATCTCCCAGCACCTCAACCGATGTATTGCGTGTTGCAGAAGACATCTCGCTTGCAGATCCACACCCAGGAAATTCTTTTTCATAAAAAGTAATATCACGGGACACAAAAAATTTACCAGTCTCCAAATCATACAGTTTCCATCCCTTTTTATCAAGTGGATACCCAACAAAGATACATTTTCTGCTTCTGCTAGCAAATTTATCCTGTCGGGATTTCAAATTATACGCATAGCACAGACAACCAAAAATACGTAGATGATCATACGAAGGAGCCGAACCATATAAAACTTCATAAGGAGACTTAAAATGCAAGATACTAGAAGGGGTTCTATTTGTCAAATAACATGCACCCAGAACACATTCCTCCCAAAAACCTACGGAAAGAGAACCCTGAAATCTCAATGCCCTGGCTACATTTAAAATATGTCGATGTTTTCTTTCCGCCATTCCATTCTGTTGAGGTGTCCCAACACAGGATGTTTGGAACAAGATACCTTGAGATGAAAAATAATCTCGTAAACAATTAAATTCAATGCCATTGTCACTCCGCACACGACGTATATCAGCCCCAAACTGACGCTTCACCATAGCAATAAATTTAAGAAACATGGAATAAACAGCACACTAATCCGTCAATAAAATAACCCAAACAGGTCTAGAAAAATCATCCACCAAATTCAAAAAATATCGTGCCCCATTAGATGACGGAACACGATATGGTCCCCACAGATCACAGTGTATAAGTTCAAAGCATCTCGAAGCACGACTACTAGTATCAGGAAAGGCATCACGAGTCTGTTTAGCTTGATGACAAATATCACAAGCCTTATGAGAAAACATACCACTACCATAGAGAAAAGGTAAAGTCTGTATTACTTTATCTGAAGGATGCCCCAGTCTACTTTGCCAAACCTCAGAATCACTCTCTTTGTAAGCTAGGATCACCGAAGCTAAAGAAGCTGGAACCTCCACCAAGAAGTAAAGTCCACCCCGTTGTTCACCTGCACCAATCACCATCCTCGTACTTCGGTCCTGAACAAAACACAAATCAGGAGTAAATAACATATCGCAATTTTTGGCACTAATCAATTGGAAGACAGAGATCAAATTGTAAGTCAATGTCGGAACATAAAGAACATCCGTCAACGCCAATGAAGTAGTCAAAAATACTTTGCCTCTCAGAACAACCTCAATAGTGCTCCTATCAGGCAAAATCACAGGACGGATAGGGCCCTCAAAGCAATCAACTAAACAGTCACGAGAGCCTGTCGCATGAAGAGTAGCCCCAGTATCGAATATCCAAGGGACAGAAGATTTCTTACCCATCAGACGATCAGAGTTTGAAGAACCAGGGTTGAAAGAACTGTCGTTACCCAACAAGCTCATCAATTTCTGCCATTGTTCACCTGAGAGTGGTGAAGGATACCCTCCATGCATCATATCCGCCGAACTTCCAGTGTCATGCCCCAGAACCAGAATACTGGAGAGCGGGAGAATGACTCAGCCAGCTACGTATTACGGGTAGAAGAATACCGTGTAATACGATCAATGCTGTCTACAAGACAAGGGGGTGCATACTACATAAAAGTCTCACTATGGTCACTTCACATCTATTGTCTCAATCATTCAAACAAGAAACAAAAATAGAGAACATATAAGATAAAGCGGTAAGGCATCGCAAACGCTTAGTCAAAATGTTCTTTGATATCTGGCTTTACAAAACATAGCCAGATGATGTAGCAAGGCATACACAATTGTTATCAGCTGCAGCCTGACTTAGTTACAATTATGTAAAAGTAAGTACAAGACGATCCAACTAACATGTCGGTGCCAAACAGCAAGTATAAAGTAGATAACAAAACGAGCGGGGAAGTAAGAAACCCACTCGAGTCCTCCTGCGATCATCCCTCTAGTGTTGACCATCTTGGAGGTAGAAGTAAGATGAGTCCTCGGGAACCGGCTCTAAATCTGGCCATGCAAAACCAGAGAGGTTAGACCTCTAATAGCAAGTACCGCAAGGGAGCACGATATGAGGAATGAAGCCAGTAATAAGAGAATATGATAATAGATCTCTGCTATCTACTAAGACTCACACAACATCACGACACTTCGAACCAACCTCCCAACCAAACAAGGACAGAAGTTGGCCCGTCATGTCCTGACATTCTGATCATCTCAGTTAAGTAACAGAGTAGGTACAGTACACAAACAAATCAATTTAAATGGCCAGGCAACTACTACGGCTTGCTATTGTGAGTCCCAAGTTATCCTGTCTTTATGCAAATAAGGATTTCTCAGTTCTTACTATGCGCAAGCAAGGCTAGTCTATCCAGTCAATCAATTGCGCCAATCATGAATTAGACGAGTCCCAGCGGGACGCCCGTCATCAATATACAATATTCAATATAATATAAGCAGATACCGCTTTCTGCCCGTGTGGCAGGTTTACAGTATCTGTGGGAACCAGTCGGCCTGTCGGGCACTTAATAGTCCCAAGAGGGCTGCCATGTAAGAACTCGGAAATCCATTCTCTCCATGCAATTATTATTTTATTTAACTTAATAGTCTCTACGTTGAGTGAAGTACCATGCCGTGGATCATGGTCATTAAGAATGAGTACTTTCGTACGGGGTACGATATGCGCAACTCTACAATGATACCAGTGCGGTCAGATTGTAGGTCTTACATAGCGTAATGCAACAATCAAAACTAACCACGGAGTAATCATGCCTTGACCATAAAGTACACATGATTCTTTGGTAAGATAAATAAATAATAAATGAATTGTAGCCTGTATGTGCCTGTATGCCAATATTCAGGATTAGCCAGTCGATTTCAATAGTTCATAATAAATGAACGTGTCTCATTCATTCAAATCAAAAGACGACTAGCCAGTCTCTTAGTTCCAACTAGGAACGCACGATCAATTATTAGTCACGCACAATCATTATCAATGGTGACAAGGCATGAAAGTCAACTAGTATTCAGTGGGGTCGAGTCTACAACTCTCAAGGTTTAATTCCAGTCAATCGGGGTATCTGTAACTCAATTCACGACACATGGTACATCCCACGTAACAATCTATATTTAACAGAAATATTAGCATATTATGATTAATATCAAGTTTATGCAAAAAGGCGTAAGGATATAAAATGGACATTAAATATCTAATAAAATATTAATATACAGGGCTATAGAAGATCCAGGGTAAGCAGGCTACTCTCATGTCAACCTACGCTCACGTCAGCGTACGCTCAAGTCAAGCTACGCTCAAGCCAGCGTACGCTCAGGTCATGCTACGCTCAGGTCAAGCTACGCTCAAGCCAGCGTACGCTCAGGTCATGCTACGCTCAGGTCAAGCTACGCTCAAGCCAGCGTACGCTCAGGTCAAGCTACGCTCAAGTCAAGCTAGCATATGGACTCCATACGACTCCTCTTCAAGGCAGCGTATGTACTCCATACGACTCCTCACTATCCAAGCCAGCGTACACAAGTCATACGCTTCCAAAAGGCAGCGTATGAACTCCATACGACTCCTTACTATCCAAGCCAGCGTACGCAAGTCATACGCTTCCAAAAGGCAGCGTATGAACTCCATACGACTCATCTTCAAGGCAGCGTATACAAGACCATACGTCGCCAAAAGGCAGCGTATGAGGCAGACTGTGCTGCACTAAAGAGCGCACGCAGCTAAGTGGCGCAAGCTAAAAAGCTCGCGTACACTGCTCACTGTCTTCTCCAAACAGCAAGAACTCCATGGTTTGAACCCAAAGCTTCAAAGTCCATAACTTGGTCAAAATAAGTCCAAATCCAACTTTGCAAAGGTCAAAATTGGGTAGAATAAAATTCTCTACAACATGGAACCATCAAAACTTGAAAACAAAGAAGTTTGATAGATCAAAACCACCAAAATCCAAAATTAACTAATTTCTAGATCTACTATGAATAAAACTTCAAAACGAAAAATGCCAAGTTCTAAACTCTCTTAGAATCACAAGGGGAAGAGAATGGAACCATAAAAATGGGTCCTCAAGAAGAAGCAAGATGTACTTGCCTATGGGTTTGATAGGTGGAGAGAGTAATGAGAAAGAAGAAGAAGAGTAATGGTGAAAAAAAAAAAATAATAAAGAGAGAGAAAAGGGGGGTTGGCTTTAAATGAAAAGGTGGTGGTAGGTGGGGGTGTTTGGTTCATGATGAACCAACTAACTAAACCAAACCAAACCGAACCCAAGTCTAGCTAAAGCAGAGAAATAAAAGCAGAAAGTAAAATACAGAATTAATGGCAGGAATTTAATTATCATGAATTTAAAGAGATTTAAATACGAAACAGCACATGATAAATATTAAATAAATATATTTAATCAGTACATGTATTAAAATACGTATACTGGGAACGGGGAGTGACATCTCTACCCTCCTTAGAAAAATTTCGTCCTCGAAATTTCAAATCCAAGCAGGATGGGAATATCAAGGCCAAACTAGTACAAGCAATTTAAGCAAGCAATCATTTTACAATGTCCATAGCAAGTAACATATCTATATTTAACAATCTACGATATCAAGCAATTCTACCCAAAAGGTAATAAGCATGAGGAATCAAGACAATCAAGGTACACAGAAAAAGATATACCTTGTGAGTCAAACAGGTGTGGATACCATGATCGGATATCATCCTCACGTTCCCACGTTGACTCCTCCAAAGAGTGATGACCCCAAGCAACCCGGACAAGGTTAATTGTTCGGTTCTTGAGTATCTTCTCTCTTCGGTCCAAGATGGACACAGGCTGCTCCTCGTAAGACAGGATGGTACCAACAACCAGTTCTGAATGATCGAGGATATGGCTGGGGTTCGATACATACCTTCGCAATTGAGATACATGAAACACGTCATGCACCTCTCGTAACGAAGGCGGAAGGGATAAACGATAAGCAACATCGCCCACCCTATCAAGGATAATAAATGGGCCCACGTACCGCGGACTCAACTTCCCGCGAACGCCAAATCTAATGACCCCACGGGTAGGTGAGATCCGTAGGAACACGTGGTCCCCAACAGAAAACTCTAGCGGCCTACGATGCTGGTCCGCCCAATGACGATGCCGATCCTGCGCAACACGAAGTCGCTCTCTAATTCCCTTAATCACTTCAACCGTTTGGATAATCATTTCTGGGCCTAGCATCTTCTTTTTCCCGATATCATCCCATACTAGTGACGATCTACACTTCTTACCATATAGTGCCTCAAATGGCGCCATCTGGATACTGGCTTGATAACTGTTGTTATATGAGAACTCAACTAAGTGTAGGTGGCTTTTCCAAGATTCTCCAAAATCCAGAGTGCAAGCTCGTAACATATCTTCCAAAGTCTGAATTGTCCTTTCTGATTGCCCGTCCGTCTGCGGATGGTAAGCCGTGCTAAATCTTAACTTGGTACCCAGACTATGATGCAAGCTCTTCCAGAAATGTGATATAAAACGGGTATCTCGGTCTGACACAATACTGACAGGGACTCCATGCTGCCTGACTATCTGTTGCATATACAACTCTGCCAACTTTTCTGTAGATTGCCCTACTCTGAAAGGAAGAAAATGTGCTACCTTTGTAAGCCGATCTACTATCACCCAAATAGCATCTTTACCACTTGGTGATCTCGGTAAACCGGTCACAAAGTCCATTGTGATGTGTTCCCACTTCCATTCCGGGATAGGAAGCGGTTGTAATAATCCAGCTGGCCTCTGCTGTTCTGCCTTTACTTGCTGACATATCAAGCAATGGGAAACAAATCTAGCTATCTCCCTCTTCATTCCGTTCTACCAGAAGTGCTGCTTGATATTTTGGTACATCTTGGTCCCTCCAGGATGTATAGAATACTGAGAACTGTGAGCTTCTGTCATAACTTCCTGTCTGATATCTCCACTAGGTATACATAGGCGCGATCCAAACCTAAGCGTACCATCTTCGTGGATTTGCATCTCTTTTCTGAGCCCTGACTCACATTCTGTCCTAAGCTTCTGAATCCTTGGGTCCTGTGCCTGAGCTGCCTTGATCCTGCCTACCAAGTCGGATTGAACTTGTAGACTCGCCAGAATTCCTACATCACTAGGAAGTATAACTTCGATGCCCATCTCCTGAAGGTCTTCTAAGATGTGCTTCTGCGTTGTCAATATAAACACGCCGCCTCTTCTGCTAAGAGCGTCTGCTACCACATTAGCCTTGCCTGGATGATACTGAAGCTCCACGTCATAATCCTTGATCAGCTCTAACCATCTTCTCTGTGTCATGTTCAGCTCCTTCTGAGTAAAGATGTACTTCAGACTTTTGTGGTCTGTGTACATGTCCACTCGGTCACCATATAAGTAATGCCTCCATAACTTCAAAGCAAATACTACTGCCGCCAACTCCAAATCATGAGTTGGATAATTTTTCTCGTGGTCTCGAAGTTGTCTAGATGCATACGCTATCACCTTCCCATGTTGCATAAGGACACATCCAAGTCCTTTACCTGACGCATCACAATATACAGTAAAACCTCCAGGTCCAACTAGCAATGTAAGAATAGGCGCTGATGTCAAATTCTGTTTCAAATTCTCAAACGATGACTGGCATTCTGCCGACCAGACAAATGGCACATCCTTCCGCGTCAAGCGGGTCATGGGTGCTAAAAGTCTTGCAAAATCTGACACAAATCTTCTGTAATATCCTGCTAATCCTAAGAAACTCCGTACATCAGCTACGGTCTTGGGTACTGGCCAACTCTCTACTGCTTCTACCTTCTTGGGATCCACTGCTACTCCCGCTCCTGATATGATGTGACCCAAAAATGAAATGTGATCCGTCCAGAACTCACACTTGCTGAGCTTGGCATACAACTGGTTCTCTCTCAGAACCTGCAACACTTTCCTGAGGTGGTCTTCATGCTCCTCTTCACTAGCAGAGTACACAAGAATGTCGTCGAGAAATACTACGACAAACTGATCTAAATACGGCATAAAGATACGGTTCATCAAATCCATGAATATAGCTGGAGCATTGGTCAAACCAAACGGCATTACTAAGAATTCATAATGTCCATACTTCGACCTGAATGCTGTCTTGGGAATGTCTTCCTTTCGAACCCTCACTTGATGGTACCCTGAACGAAGATCTATCTTGGAGAAAACTTTAGCCCTGCTCAACTGATCAAACAAGTCGTCGATCCTTGGTAGTGGGTACTTGTTCTTCACCGTCGTCGCGTTAAGCTTCCTGTAATCGATGCATAATCTGGATGATCCATCCTTCTTCCCCACAAGTACCACTGGTGCTGCCCATGGCGATATGCTAGCTTGGATGAACTTCTTCTCCTTCAGTTCCTCTATGTGCTGATATACCTTGGCCTGCTCCGAATCCGCCATTCTGTAAACTCGATCTGATATTGGTTTAGTCCCAGGTGCCAATTCTATACTGAACTCAATATCTCTAACCGGTGGCAGACCGAGAAGTTCTTCGGAAAATACGTCTAGAAATTCTTCAACTACCTTCGGAACCTGAACTTCTTCCATTGCCGTTATTACTCCTTGCTCTTTCTGAGTTGCCTCTGATCTGACTAAGGTAAATTTTTTCATGCCTGGAATATCAAAAGATACACTCCCACTACAACAATCTATTGTCGCATGACTGTCTTTCAGCCAGTCCATGCCTAAGATAACGTCGAAATTTCCAATAGGAAATTCTATCAACCGGGCGGGTAAGAAATGCCCGCAAACTACAACACTACACGCTAGAATTACTCTACTAACTCCTACGAGCCCATTGCCAGTGAGTATATTCAACCTCCCTGGTAATGCCTCGAACTCCATTCCTAGCCGTGTCGCAAATTGTGCAGATATAAATGAGTGTGATGCTCCCGAATCAAACAATGCTACTGCGGGATATGAGGCGACGAGAATGTTACCTTCCACAACATCTCTCGATGCTAATGCCTCCTCCAAGGACAGTGTGAATGCCTGCCCTCGACCTCCTTGCTGGTTCCCATGCTGTGGCCTAGCCTGGTGCTGCTGCTGGCCCCTACCTTGATGATGCTGGGGTGGTCTATGCTGGTGTTGCTGCATCGGCGGTCCCTGCTGCCGAAATATCTGAGCCTGCGACATTAATGGACGCTGGGCCAATGGTCTCACTGCTACCGCTGGCCCTCGATACTGCCCTGCCCATGTTGCTGGCAGAGCAGAAAACTGTTGCCCTGGTCCTCCTGACCTCGAATTCATGGGACATGTGGTAACCCGATGGTCTGGATTTCCACATATCAAACACAGTCCATTTAATGTCCGACACACATCTCTAGTGTGCCCCATCTTCCCACAATAAGTACAGCCCGCTGGGGGTTGCTGGTTCTTCTTCTGTTGCTGCTGCTGCCTGGGTGGTGGTGCTGGCCCTCACATTGCCACATCGTGAATGCGAATGCCAAGGGATGGTGCTGTTGTTCGGGGCGCTGCTCCCCCTCCTCCTTCAATCTGACTGTGAGAACTCTTCTGACCTCCAGTCCTAACTGTGATCCTCTGAATGGTAATCTCATGCCTTCGGGTTGCCGTCAATATCTCATCAAAAGTCTGGTAATTGTGACCCTCTATCAATTGCAAGAGCTCAAGATGAAACCCTTGCTGAAACCTCATAGCCCTCTGGCGCTCCGTCGCTACCATCTCTGGGGCAAACCTACTCAATCTGCAGAACTCCGCTGCATAAGCATCTACCGTCTTGCCGGCCTGCTTGAGGTTGATAAACTTCTGTTATAGCTCAAACTGCGCCATAACTCCATAGTACTTTGTCTTGAATCTTGCTGTGAAATCGTCCCAAGCAACGGGACGTCTGATACCTACTTCCTCAGATTCCCACCAATCACGTGCGAGATCCTGAAGTAACAACTTTACCTGATCCACACGTTCTTCTGTCGGTACCTTAGCTGCTGTCAGGATAGCCTCAATATCCTTAAGCCATGCATCTGCTGAAATAGCATCCTCCGTTCCTTCAAAACGGCGAGGGTTGAACTTGCAAAATCTGGTTGATGCTCCAGAATTCGGCCTCGCCCCTCTTTCCAATGCCGTCTGCAATCCTTGGTTGAGTAGTACATTTTGCTCTTGCAACTGAGCGTGCATGCGCTGTTGGGCTAACATCTGGTGTTGCTGAGTAGCCATCATCCCTCTCATGATCTCCAGAAGGGCTGGTGTGTCCAATTCCACAGGGGTAGGTGGAACTATTGGTGGTGTTGGAACCTCCGGATACTGCGGTCCAACTACTGGTTCTATTATCACCTCTTCTTGAATAGTCTCATGAAGTGGTTCTGACCCTTGTTGCTAACCAACCTGGTCAGGTTGTCCATGCTGCCCTTGTTGTTATTGCCCAATCCTGACAGATGCGGACGAGGTGCCCCTAAGAAAAGGGACAAGAAAACCATCAAACGACCGGACAGGAAGGATCAATGAAGTCAAGGGATACTGGAATGTCAAGATAGAATTGAGAACAACGAATCATGAGATCAAGGGGGAACGTGTGTGATTGAGACATCCTACAAATCAAAACACCCCACAAGTCTGAAATCAGACCTGCAAGGGCCACCACTAAAACCTTGTCACGCCCCAGAACCAGAATACTGGAGAGCGGGGGAATGACTCAGCCAGCTACGTATTACGGGTAGAAGAATACCGTATAATACGATCAATGCTGTCTACAAGACAAGGGGGTGCATACTACATGAAAGTCTCACTATGGTCACTTCACATCTATTGTCTCAATCATTCAAACAAGAAACAAAAATAGAGAACATATAAGATAAAGCGGTAAGGCGTCCCAAACGCTTAGTCAAAATGTTCTTTGATATCTGGCTTTACAAAACATAGCCAGATGATGTAGCAAGGCATACACAATTGTTATCAGCTGCAGCCTGACTTAGTTACGATTATGTAAAAGTAAGTACAAGACGATCCGACTAACATGTCGGTGCCAAACGATAAGGTATAAAGTAGATAACAAAATGAGCAGGAAAGTAAGAAACCCACCCGAGTCCTCCTGCGATCATCCCTCTAGTGTTGACCATCTTGGAGGTAGAAGTAAGCTGAGTCCTCGGGAACCGGCTCTAAATCTGGCCATGCAAAATCAGAGAGGTTAGACCTCTAATAGCAAGTACCGCAAGGGAGCACGATATGAGGAATGAAGCCAGTAATAAGAGAATATGATAATAGATCTCTGCTATCTACTAAGACTCACACAACATCACGACACTTCGAACCAACCTCCCAACCAAACAAGGACAGAAGTTGGCCCGTCATGTCCTGACATTCTGATCATCTCAGTTAAGTAACAGAGAAGGTACAGTACACAAACAAATCAATTTAAACGGCCAGGCAACTACTACGGCTTGCTATTGTGAGTCCTAAGTTATCCTGGCTTTATGCAAATAAGGATTTCTCAGTTCTTACTATGCGCAAGCAAGGCTAGTCTATCCAGTCAATCAATTACGCCAATCATGAATTAGACGAGTCCCAGCGGGACGCCCGTCATCAATATACAATATTCAATATAATATAAGCAGATACCGCTTTCTGCCCGTGTGGCAGGTTTGCAGTATCTGTGGGAACCAGCCGGCCTGTCGGGCACTTAATAGTCCCAAGAGGGCTGCCATGTAAGAACTCGGGAATCCATTCTCTCCATGCAATCATTATTTTATTTAACTTAATAGTCTCTACGTTGAGTGAAGTACCATGCCGTGGATCATGGTCATTCAGAATGAGTACTTTCGTACGGGGTACGATATGCGCAACTCTACAATGATACCAGTACAGTCAGATTGTAAGTCTTACATAGCATAATGCAACAATCAAAACTAACCACGGAGTAATCATACCTTGACCATAAAGTACACATGCTTCTTTGGTAAGATAAATAAATAATAAATGAATTGAAGCCTGCATGTGCCTGTATGCCAATATTCAGGATTAGCCAGTCGATTTCAATAGTTCATAATAAATATGAACGTGTCTCATTCATTCAATTCAAAAGACGACTAGCCAGTCTCTTAGTTCCAACTAGGAACGCACGATCAATTATTAGTCACGGTCACAATCATTATCAATGGTGACAAGACATGAAAGTCAACTAGTATTCAGTGGGGTCGAGTCTACAACTCTCAGGGTTTAATTCCAGTCAATCGGGGTATCTGTAACTCAATTCACGACACATGGTACATCCCACGTAACAATCTATATTTAACAGAAATATTAGCATATCATGATTAATATCAAGTTTATGCAAAAAGGCGTAAGGATATAAAATGGACGTTAAATATCTAATAAGATATCAATATACAGGGCTATAGAAGATCCAGGGTAAGCAGGCTACTCTCATGTCAGCCTACGCTCATGTCAGCGTACGCTCAGGTCAAGCTACGCTCAAGTCAAGCTACGCTCAAGCCAGCATACGCTCAGGTCATGCTACGCTCAGGTCAAGCTACGCTCAAGCCAGCGTACGCTCAGGTCATGCTACGCTCAGGTCAAGCTATGCTCAAGCCAGCGTACGCTCAGGTCAAGCTACGCTTAAGTCAAGCTAGCGTATGAACTCCATACGACTCCTCTTCAAGGCAGCGTATGGACTCCATACGACTCATCACTATCCAAGCCAGCGTACGCAAGTCATACGCTTCCAAAAGGCAACGTATGAACTCCATACGACTCCTTACTATCCAAGCCAGCGTACGCAAGTCATACGCTTCCAAAAGGCAGTGTATGAACTCTATACGACTCCTCTTCAAGGCAGCATATACAAGACCATACGCCGCCAAAAGGCAGCGTATGAGGCAGACTGCGCTGCGCTAAAGAGCGCACACAGCTAAGTGGCGCAAGCTAAAAAGCTCGCGTACACTGCTCACTGTCTTCTCCAAACAGCAAGAACTCCATGGTTTGAACCCAAAGCTTCAAAGTCCATAACTTGGTCAAAATAAGTCCAAATCCAACTTTGCAAAGGTCAAAATTGGGTAGAATAAAATTCTCTACAACATGGAACCATCAAAACTTGAAAACAAAGAAGTTTGATAGATTAAAACCACCAAAATCCGAAAATAACTAATTTCTAGATCTACTATGAATAAAACTTAAAAACGAAAAATGTCAAGTTCTAAACTCTCTTAGAATCACAAGGGGAAGAGAATGGAACCATAAAAATGGGTCCTCAAGAAGAAGCAAGATGTACTTGCCTATGGGTTTGGTAGGTGGAGAGAGTAATGAGAAAGAAGAAGAAGAGTAATGGTGAAGGAAAAAAAATAATGAAGAGAGAGAAAGGGGGGTTGGCTTTAAATGAAAAGGTGGTGGTAGGTGGGGGTGTTTGGTTCATGATGAACCAACTAACTAAACCAAACCAAACCGAACCCAAGTCTAGCTAAAGCAGAGAAATAAAAACAGAAAGTAAAATACAGAATTAATGGCAGGAATTTAATTATCATGAATTTAAAGAGATTTAAATACGAAATAGCACATGATAAAAATTAAATAAATACATTTAATCAGTACATGTATTAAAATACGTATACTGGGAACGGGGAGTGACATCCAGCAAGACCAGCAAGGACACCATGACCTGCAGCGGCGACATGATGAACCACCCCTGCTCCGCCAGCACCACGTCCCCCATCACGTCTCGGCGGTGGTGCCGGGCCTCTGCCACCACCAGCACCACGTTCGCCCTCACGCCGAGGACGATTTGAAGAACAGTTTGGCAACTCTAGAGGGGGGTGAATAGAGTTTATAGAGAAAAATAGCCAATTAAAAATAACTCTTTCACCAACAATAAATAATCAGAGTAAAGTGCGGAAAATAAATGAAGAGCAGAAGAGCATACGCAAACACAGCGATTTTAACCTGGTTTCCCTCGTGGAGGACTAGTCCAGGCCTGAGAACTCTAGCTCAGGATTAAATCCACTATTTGTGAAATAGTAGTTTACAACCCGTGCCTTTTCTTCAGAAGAGCACGTCAACTTCTTAACAGAGGATCGCAGTGGCGATTTGCTTGGAATTGTCCAAGCGACTTCTTCGACTCTTGCACAAGAATCCTAACTGAGAGATGCTGAGCACTCGGGACTTAGGAGGCTTGTGGCTAGTAGATGGGAAGGGTATGGCTTATTGAGCTTATAAGAGAGAAGAGAAGAGAAGATTGGATGGATTGAAATGAGAGAATTCATGCCCTATTTATAGTGTTTTTATAGGCAGAATTCGGCCAGAATTCGGGTAGGAATATTCAAAAATTTGGCCGTTGGACAACTAGCAACCAGCTATCCCTAAAATTAGGGTTCCTGATTTCTAGGGGACAGAGTTCGGCCCGAACTCTGTGTGGAGGCAGAGTTCGGCCCGAACTCTGTCTCCAGAGCACAGAGTGGTTCTAAGGGGACCAGTGGGCAGTTTTTGGTTCAGTGGAGCTTGGGATTTTGGGTAGGTTATAGACTAAGTTCCAAGAGCTCAGCAAGATTCAGAGTACATAAATCTAGACTCAATGAAATTATAAAATACAGACTCCAGAACACACTGAGAGCCGGAGACTAAGCTGTCATCTGTCTTGAACTGAATGCAGTCGTCGTGTGTCATATTGAATTAATACAAATATTATTTGGTCAATGTAGTCAATATTTGGTTGACTGTGACTTTGTGTCAACAATCTCCCCCATATTGATAATTGACAAAATAATATATGTATATTTCAATATTCATACCTGGACACAGTTGATTGTAACATAGCTCCCCCATAAACGATGCCTGAGCTAAGAGAAAATAGCTCCCCCGTAAACCATGAACGGTGTCGAGCTAGAAGCTATAGCTCTCCCCCGTACAAAATGCGTAGTACCTGTGATCTGATAGATAATATTTTCCAGAGCAAGAAGTACAGATATACACAGATATACGAATGCATAGAACCAGTGGCCTGATAGATAATATCTCCCAAAAGCAAAACAAGCACAAAAATATACATTATTTCTCCCCCTTTTGGCAGTTAGCAATATAAAGAAGCAATGAATAGTAATGCAACCACACCAAGCAGAGAAGAAACAGTGAAATACTAAGCAAAATAAGTCACTGAAATAAAATGATAATAAAGACAGATAATGTCATCCACCAAACCAAGTGACCAACTCATAAACAGAGTACATAAACCAGCTACATAAATCCATAAGAAACTAAATAACTGAAATCAAAAGTAACTAAGATCATCATCAGTAGCAGCAGCAGCAGATGGTAGCCAATCTCCATCACGGAGCACGAGATGGTCCAGGAGAGTTGGAACGACTGGGATCCACAAGAGCAGCACTTGGATCCAGGTAACGCAGGACCCATGGATCATCAATGCGGTATCCCTCACGATCGAGATCCCGCTGCATGGGAGTGGGCAAAGTAGGATGATGAGACATGGAGTACCGAATATCATGCAACGAGTTGCAGAGTGCACTCATCTGCAGGGTATTGCGGTAGTCCATCTGAGCCCACCGATCAGCCTCTAAGTAAAAACGATCCTGGAGCATGGTCTGGATGGAGTCAAGAGTGGCAGGTGGAGGAGGTGCATCCTGACCAAAATGAGGGGCGTCAGGCTCCGCATCATCAGAATGTTCAGAAACATCAGGAGAGGCGACAACTGTGTGAGTATGTCGTGCCTTGGACAAAAAGGCAGGAGCAGGCAAGAACGGACAGATATCAAGTGGTATATTAAATGCACGAAAGATCATAGGAAGGAACAGAGGATAAACCAGAGGTCGTGGTTTCTTCCTACAGTGAATCATCCAGTCCATCATTGTACGTGGAAGATTGAAAGAAATTCCAAAGTGAAGATGATAAAGAGCGGATATTTCAAGATAAGTGATGTCATCATGGGAACCTGTTTTGGGTAGAATGGTGTTAGAAATAATCCAATGAAGGTCAGAAAAATATGGGTTGAGATATTTAGCCGTGAGCTTGCGAGGACGTGTATATGGAGAACACAAATCGTCCTTGAAGCTCTCAAGGGAAATTCCGTCGGGAAAACGGAATGAGCGAGCGTCAACTAGCTTTTCCCAAGAATTGGGCTCTTGAAGATCAAGATATTCGGCTAAGTCAAAGTCATCAAAAGAAATATTGATACCTGCAACCCGGGAATAAATATGGAGATCATCAAAGGTCATGTTGCAGTAGAACATTTGGACAGCATGACGATAGATGGCAGAAGTGGAAGTGACAAGCTCATCAAAGTAGAGGTCATGAAACAAGGAATCATATTGAGAAAAGATAGAAAAATTAATAGGATGTCCTGCGAATACCTGACGATTCCGATAGTCACTGAACCAGTTGTTTGAGGCTTCTAGTGAAACAAACAATCGGTTGTCATAGGTAGAATGGTTTCGAGGACGAGGTGGGTTGAACAACGGATGAGGTGGTTGAAGTTGTTCAATGATTTGTTCATTTGTCGGAGGAGTATCCGAAGATGAAACACTCTCAGTTCGAATTCTCTTTCCACGATTGAACAAGCAAGGAGCCATAAAAACAATTGATAGAGTAAAGTATAGAAGACAAGAATGATACCTCAAAGTAATACCAAACAGTAGAAGAGAATGATGAGAAACCCTTTTTCCTTGATTTTGAGGAGCAATGGAGCACTCTAGATCAAAAACTAGGGTTAGGGTTTGAAGGAAGGAGTTTGGAGAGGTGAAGAAGGAGACAATATGGGAGGAAAGAGAAGGAATCCCGACATAAAGTAGGGCTTTGTCTTTGGTCGGGTAGAATAGTGACCATTGGATTGGAATAGATCCAACGGCAGAGCCAGATCCCGATTCTGGAACCTAGAGACCGAACTCGGCCCGAACTCTGTTAGGGGCAGAGTTCGGCCCGAGTTCTGGATCAGTGGTCCAGAACAAAAGTTGGGCTGAAAAATGATTAAGTGTTGAACAAAAAAGAGATACAATTTTGATAAACCCAATAAAGTACATAGAGAGATTCACAATGGTCAGAATGAACTTTAGGAAGATCAATTTGGCAATAATAAATCGTAACACACCATATAATAAATAAAGAATATATTGTAATTCAGTATTTCAAATTTGCCATGGGTTAGCTGCAGGGGCCGGATCCCAGCTAGCGGTAGTCCTGAGGACTAGTGCACCATGTCGCTTAGGCTTTTACGCCTTTTTGTCAGAAGGACCCTTTCGGCTTGTACCCATAATAAATTTGTCATAAAAGAATCAAAATATACTCGATATTTACGCAAGTAAGTCTCAACTTATAACTGCTTCATCCAAAATTCCGAGTTCACGACAAAGAAAATTGAAGCGCTCTTCAGATAATGGCTTAGTAAAGAAATCTGCTAGCTGATGATCAGTGTCAATAAATTCTAAGTTAATCGTGCCATTTTGCTGATGATCACGCAAAAAGTGGTGTCTGATCTCAATGTGTTTAGTGCGTGAGTGGCAGACAGGGTTCTTAGTCAAATTGAGGGCACTAGTATTGTCACAGAATATAGGAATATGCATGAAAGATAACTTATAGTCTTCAAGGGTTTGCTTCATCCACAGAATCTGTGCACAACAACGCCCAGCTGCTATGTATTCAGCTTCTGCTGTGGATAGTGCGACAGAGTTCTGCTTCTTGCTAAACCATGAGACTAAAGCCTTTCCTAACAAATGACACGTGCCGCTCGTACTTTTACGGTCGACCTTGCATCCAGCAAAGTCAGCATCAGAGTAACCGATGAGGTCAAATGATGTTGACTTGGGATACCATAGGCCCACTGTAACCGTACCCTTAAGGTATCGAAAGATACGCTTAACCGCGGTCATGTGAGATTCCTTAGGATTTGCTTGATATCTAGCACATAGGCAAACACTAAACATGATATCGGGGCGACTAGCAGTTAAATAAAGTAAGCTGCCTATCATACCTCGATACTTACGTTGATCAACGGGTTTGCCGCTCTCATCTTGTTCGAGTTTGGTTGAAGTAGCCATTGGCGTGCTAATTGGTTTGACGTTGTCAAGGTCGAACTTCTTCAGCATGTCCTTGGTATACTTCGATTGACAGATGAAAGTTCCATTTGCCAGTTGCTTTACTTGCAGGCCAAGAAAGTAGTTGAGCTCTCCCATCATGCTCATCTCAAATTCTGTCTGCATACACTTGGCAAATTCTTGACAAAGAGTTTCATCAGTAGACCCAAAAATAATATCATCAACATAAATTTGAATCAACAGAATAGTGTCTTTAAAAGATTTTATAAACAGTATTGTGTCAATTTTCCCTTTTGAAAAACCTTTCTCAAGTAAGAAGCTACTTAGCCTTTCATACCAAGCTCTGGGGGCTTGTTTGAGGCCATAAAGTGCTTTCTTTAGCTTGAACACGTGGTCGGGAAATTTGTGATTTTCAAAGCCAGGAGGTTGTTTTACATAAACTTCCTCCTTAATAAAACCATTCAGAAAGGCACTTTTCACATCCATTTGAAATAATTTAAAGTTTTGAAAATTAGAAAAAGCACAAAGCATCCGAATGGATTCTAGTCTAGCAACAGGAGCATACGTCTCATCGTAGTCGATACCTTCCTCTTGGTTGTATCCTTGAGCTACTAGACGAGCTTTGTTACGTGTGACTGAACCATCTTCATTTACTTTGTTTCTAAAAACCCATTTAGTACCAATTATAGAGTGATTAACCGGTCTAGGAACGAGTTCCCATACTTGGCTTCTCTCGAATTGGTTGAGTTCTTCTTGCATAGCAGAAATCCAAAATTCATCATTAAAAGTTTCAGAAATGTTTTTAGGCTCTACTTGTGAAATGAAGGCAGTACTAGCAACAGAGTCTCTTAGTGATGATCTAGTAGTTACTCCACGTGAAACTTCTCCTATAACTAAATTTTCTGGATGAGAAGGTTTGAAAGAGAATTTCTTAGGCAAACCCTCCAGAGAATTAGTTTCGGTTGAAGTATTCATTGGAGTAGAAGTTGATGGCTCAACGTCATCATCAAGAGTACTTGCTGTACTGTTGTCTTCATCAAAAGTCACATTTGTTGACTCTTCCACAATAAGTGAGCGTTTATTGAAAACTCTATATCCCTTACTCTTGGCGGCATAACCAAGAAAGATACCATCGTCAGCTTTGGCATCAAATTTGCCTAAGTTGTCTTTGGTGTTAAGGATAAAACATCTACAACCAAAAACTTTAAAATAAGAAACATTGGGGGTTCTCCCAAACCAAAGCTCATAGGGTGTTTTCTTCGTAATGGGACGAATCAGCACCCTATTCAAAATATGGCATGCTGTACTAACAGCTTCTGCCCAAAAGTATTTCGGAAGTGAAAATTTATTCAACATGACTCTGGCCATATCGCCGAGAGTTCTATTCTTCCGCTCCACAACACCATTTTGTTGAGGAGTTCTAGGACAAGAAAATTCATGATCAAAACCATTTGTATTACAAAAACTTTCAAAATCATAATTTACGAATTCGCCTCCATGATCACTTCGGATTCGAGTAATCATGTAGCCTTTTTCGTTTTGAACTTTCTTTACAAAAACTTTGAAAGCATAAATAGCATCGCTCTTATTAGCGAGAAAGAAAACCCAAGTAAATCTCGAAAAATCATCAACAATAACAAATGCATACAGTTTGCCACCAAGGCTAGCTATTCTACTAGGACCAAATAAATTCATATGAAGTAGTTGCAAGGGTCTAGTAGTACTTACAGAGTTGATGGAATGAAACGAGGATTTTGTTGCCTTGTTTAGTTCACATTCGGCACATACCGTGTCCTTTTTGAATGTGATGTCAGGCAATCCTCTCACTAGCTTCTTGGTAGAAAGCCTGGATATAGCATCCATGTTGGCGTGACCAAGACGCTGGTGCCAAAGTAGTCGTTCGTCTTTGTGGGCATATAAACATCTACCTGCATTGTTAGTATTTATAGAAAGATAGAAAATATAGATGTTATCCTCTCTTTTCCCTTCAAAAGCAATGTCTCCTGTTGACCTATCATAGATGTAGCAACTGTTTTGTCCAAAGTTAATGTCATATCCATGATCAGCAAGATGACTAATGCTGAGCAGGTTATGCTTTAACTCGGTCACTAGGCAGACATCCTTTATTACAGGAGAGGGAGGATGACCAATGATACCATTATCTATAATGTGCCCTTTGAGATTGTTACCGAAGGATACGTATCCTTCTCTCTTCATCGATAGTGATGCAAAAAGGTTTGCGTCTCCCGTCATATGTCGCGAGCATCCACTATCGAGAATCCACTTACTTTCAGTTGAGGAGGGAAGGTCCACCTACATCAAGAGTAGATGTGACCTTTGGTACCCGAGTTCTTGAGGGTCCTGAAAAGTTAGTCTTTGGGAACCAAGCATATATCCTTTTATCTACAAGTCTTCTAACTCTGCACTGTGGTGAGATGTGTCCATGTAATCCACAATAAGTACAGATAGCATTCTTGTTTATACTAGGAGTATGAGAATAATATTTATAAGCAACAGGATGAGGATGGACATGATGTGAAGAGTTAGCATGGTGAGGATGATTATGCATGGAATAAGTGGCATGGTGATGGTGTTGTCTATGATGAGTGACATGCTGATATTGTCTAGATGGCATGGCATGATGATTTTGTCTATATGGCATGACATGATGATTTTGTCTATATGGTATATGAGGATCTTGTCTATATGGCTTTGCATGATGGTCTTGTCTATATGGCATGGCATGAAGATTTTTATGTGTGAAGTGCTGTTGATTGTGTCTTTGTGCATGATGCTTGTGTACTGAGTGAGAATTGTTCTTACGTGCACGTGGTTTGTGAAAGTTTGTGTATATGAATGCATGGTTATGTGCTGCATGAGAATGACGTGGTTGACTAGCATGAGTGGTGTTGTGCTCATGTGATTGGGTTTGAGGTTGAACAACCTGTTTACCCAATTTGGTTTCTAATCTTTTGGTAACAGCTTGCAGTTCATTAACCTTAATATTTAAGCCATATATCTTAGTCATGGAAATCTTGTGTCTACTCTTTTCTTCAGCAAGCAACGTGTTGAGTGTAGTGATTTCTTGAGTTTGTTGCTCAATACGTGCTTCAGCATCATGCAAGCTTAATTTGAGCTTGGATACTTCATCAGTGTCATTAGTGGGTGATGTGTCTCTAACATTATCAAGAAGTAAGGAAATTCTTTGTATCTCATCTTCTAGACTTTTGATTTTGTCCTTGGCATGTTTATATTTACCGATGACCTTTTTATGATCATCGAGTAAATCAGTGAAAGCATCGCCAAGTTCATCAAAAGAGAAGTCATCCAGAGTTTCGTTAGATACCTTGTTAGAAGTTGCCATCAGGCACACATTTGCTGTATCTTGAGGAGAGTCCTTTTCTTCCTCAGAGTCACTTGCTTCACTTTCATGCCAGATGCCTGTGTTGGCATATTTCTTTGATGAGTTCTTTTTGTATGGCTTCTCATAGCGGTTGCTCTTCTTCATGAATGGGCAGTCTTTTCGGACATGTCCAGTTTTCTTGCAACCGTAACAAGTTGGTTCTTCTTCATCGTCTTCTTGAGATTCCTTCTTCCTTCGATTGAAGCGAAGGAATTTCCTGAAGTTGCGAACCATGAGAGCTTGGTCTTCATCATCCGAATTATCTTCTTCGGTCTCATCATGATTAGCTCTTCGTTGATGAGCTTTGAGTGCGATCTCCCTGGTCTTCGGAGCAGGCTCTTCGAAGTCCTTGAGGTCAAGCTCGTGAGTCATAAGCTTACCCATCAAGGTCTCCATTGACATTGTTGTGAGATCGTTTCCTTCTATGATGGCTGTCACATTAGGGTTCCAAATCTTTGGTAGCCCTCTGAGCAGCTTACGAATTTTCTCGTGGTTTGAGTACTGCTTTCCGAGCGAAGATAGAGGATTGATGATGTCGAGGAATCTTGTGATCATTTGAGTGATCGTCTCACTTGGCTTCATCTTGAAGGCTTCGTATTCTTGAGTGAGACGGCTTATTTTAGATTCCTTGACCTGTGTGGTTCCTTCATGCGTCACTTCTAGAAGTCTCCATACTTCATGAGCAGTGGTGCAAGTAGAAATCCTGTTGAACTCATTCCTGTCTATAGCACAGAATAAAGCATTAATAGCCCTAGCATCTAGACTTGCCTGTTTCTTCTCCTCGACAGAATATTTGTCGTGTGGTTTCTCAATGAGGTCACCATCGACAACTATCCTGGCGGGCTTTTTGTAACCGTCAGTGACGACAGTCCACAGGTCAAAGTCTAGAGACTTAAGATAGAAGCTCATCCTTGTTTTCCAATATGTGTAGTTAGTCCCATCAAATAGGGGAGGCCTATGAGTGGACTGACCTTCACCATGATTGGAAATCAAGGATTGTGTGGTTGCCATGGATCAGCTCTTAGGATGTTAATCCTTGTAAAGAGAACAGAGCTCTGATACCAATTGAAGAACAGTTTGGCAACTCTAGAGGGGGGTGAATAGAGTTTATAGAGAAAAATAGCCAATTAAAAATAACTCTTTCACCAACAATAAATAATCAGAGTAAAGTGCGGAAAATAAATGAAGAGCAGAAGAGCATACGCAAACACAGCGATTTTAACCTGGTTTCCCTCGTGGAGGACTAGTCCAGGCCTGAGAACTCTAGCTCAGGATTAAATCCACTATTTGTGAAATAGTAGTTTACAACCCGTGCCTTTTCTTCAGAAGAGCACGTCAACTTCTTAACAGAGGATCGCAGTGGCGATTTGCTTGGAATTGTCCAAGCGACTTCTTCGACTCTTGCACAAGAATCCTAACTGAGAGATGCTGAGCACTCGGGACTTAGGAGGCTTGTGGCTAGTAGATGGGAAGGGTATGGCTTATTGAGCTTATAAGAGAGAAGAGAAGAGAAGATTGGATGGATTGAAATGAGAGAATTCATGCCCTATTTATAGTGTTTTTATAGGCAGAATTCGGCCAGAATTCGGGTAGGAATATTCAAAAATTTGGCCGTTGGACAACTAGCAACCAGCTATCCCTAAAATTAGGGTTCCTGATTTCTAGGGGACAGAGTTCGGCCCGAACTCTGTGTGGAGGCAGAGTTCGGCCCGAACTCTGTCTCCAGAGCACAGAGTGGTTCTAAGGGGACCAGTGGGCAGTTTTTGGTTCAGTGGAGCTTGGGATTTTGGGTAGGTTATAGACTAAGTTCCAAGAGCTCAGCAAGATTCAGAGTACATAAATCTAGACTCAATGAAATTATAAAATACAGACTCCAGAACACACTGAGAGCCGGAGACTAAGCTGTCATCTGTCTTGAACTGAATGCAGTCGTCGTGTGTCGTATTGAATTAATACAAATATTATTTGGTCAATGTAGTCAATATTTGGTTGAATGTGACTTTGTGTCAACACGATTCTCCCACCATTCAGGATAGCCAATCTTGACAAAGCAAGTGGCAACATCATGACCTATTTTCTTGCAATGTGTCACGCCCTAGAACCAGAATACTGGAGAGAGGGGGCAGACACAGCCAGCTACGTATATTGAAATAGAAACTACCTCGATATACGGTCACGGCTATCTAGAAATATGAGGGTTTACTATAAGCCAACAGTCTCTTATGGTCATGAACAAGCCTAATGTCTCAATCACAAGCAAGTAAGTAAGGTCGCAAGATGTATGATCATTAAATATACAATAATAAGGCGTCCCAAATATTACATATTCAGCTGATCATGAAGCTAGTCGTACAAAATGTTAGGACTAGCAAGAGTTAAGTCATACATGATCAACCCTAGGATCTGTTAATCATGTTACAGCCCGTAGGCAGACAGTAAGTAAAGTGCATCGAGCTAACAGGTGCTCGTCGGCTAAACGCCTCAAAAGAATAACTTTACAATAGAGTGAGCGAAACAAAATAGAAAACCCACTCTGTCACGACCCGCTCCCGAATAACCGGATACGAGTCGGACACGCCCAGCCTTTGTTGTTAGACACAACAAAGTAAGCTGTACCAATCTAGGGAAACTAACCAGATAAATATAAACATGTATAAAATCACAGCATCTATAAATGTGTTCCAACCAGAGTAAAGTACAATATCTGAAATTATTACATTTCAACTAATAAAAGAGTATGCTAGTCTCAATACATGGAAAGATAATAGAAAACTAATGAAGCTCTAAGCCTCTGCAGCCTCTAGGTCAGAAGCAGCTCCAGCTGGCTCTGTAGGGAAGGCAATATCCTGTCCATAGTAGGTGTCACACAATGCCTCCATCTCACCTGCAACATATCCTATTCAGGAGTGGAGCAAGTACAATTCTAGGTAATGAACAAGACATCATGATATGAAAGTACAAAGGAACATGGAAAGTACAGGAAGAAGAGGTAAATAAGTACATGAAGAATAGTGTAAAGTACATGAAAGAACATGAATGTAAGAACATAAAAGTACATGATATGTAAACACCTGAAGAACATGATATCATAGAATCACAGGAAATAAGTACAAGGTAATCTCCTGAACATGTGTGTACTGTATTTGAAATATAACTAAATATGTGACCGGCTAGGGTAAGCACATGAAAGCACATGAATGGTGACTTAGGACCCGCGTGCACGATGCGGGGTCTAAGCTAAACACACCTGAGTTGTTACTTGGGATTGGTCACATAGATAGTATATTTCCCCACCCCAGATACAAGTAAGAACAAGAGAACATGAGCACCAGAAAGTATATGACGTGTTGCAATTGTGTCACTCAAGGAAGCACAGGATATATAATGAAAAGTACAAAACCGTGGAGTGTACTTGCCTGGCTCCAGGAAAGTACAAGTAGGCAAAAGGCTAGGTATCCTCCTGTAGGAAATAATGATGTGTACAAGTTGGTTAATAAACTAGTTCTAACTTGGTATCATGCAATTTATATATCTAACTACAGCTATGATATTGGTTTAAGCCCAATATCACTATTCAATATTACATCCTATAATTCACTTAAATAGTAATTGAACTAATCACCTAGAGGACTAATCAAGATCAAATTAGAGCCTATATTGTAACCATGTTATTAGTCTAGGGAAATACTTATTCCATACTGGATTGGGCTCACCATATATTTGTTCCAGGTTCTTCTAACTGAACAGTGATATGTCTTTGGTTCTTCTAACTAAACCAATAGATGTCTCAGGTTCCTGAACCATTGAGGAAATGTCCCAGGTTCTTGTGTTAACACATAACAGTGCATAAAGGATGCATGGGTTCCAGGTTCCTTAGTTAATTAGGACTGAACCATAAGATGTCTCAGGTTCCTGCATCAAATTAGAAATTCCTGCCTCAGTGTTAACTAGTCAAGGTTAAAGTTCAGTAAGCCTCTATACACCATGTAACCCCCAAATAAAAAGTTCACTAACAGGAAAACTTACCTCTCTGAAATCAGCACTGAACAGCCATGAAAGGCCATCCAATATCTGAAACCCTGATTGAACCAACCCTGAGAGATCATCTCAGGTTCCAGATAACACAATCTGAATCATGGGAGATGTCCCAGATTCAGATAACACAAATCTGAATCATGAAATATGTCCCAGGTTCCTGCATTCCATCAAGTGTTCTTCCTGGTACTGGACTGTGCAAGTCATAAATCTCAGTACTCTCAAACTCCCAGGTTCCTGAATTATTTTGAATTGTTTACCAAGTGTCTCAAAACTCAGGTTGAACAATCTGGTTAAAACTGATCTGTAACCTAGTATTAGGTTAGCCAGTACCTAGATGGAGTTTCAGTTTACAAGATGGAGTGATTCTCCAAGTTGCCTGAGTTCTGGACAGTAAATGAACTCAACAATAGTCCATCTTAATACTACATGATTCACTGGACAAAGGTTCAATCCCAAATTATAAATATCCAGATATCACTCATAATAGTTATAATAACTATGTCTCTCCAATACATATTATATCCTGCACTCCAATCAGTCCAGAATTCAGGATTGTAATTCCCAGATTCCTGAGAATTCAGGTTACACTGAGTTCTCAATGAAACTTACCAAGTTTCCCAGGTTCTTGAGACTCTCAGGAAAATACTTCAGTCTTGGAAAACGGAGAGATTTCTTGACCTCAGTCTAACCAAGCTCCATCAATCACAGGTTAAAATCATAAATTCAGTCTCAAATGTTATTCAGTAATATCCTAATTCAGTCCAAAAGTGATAAGATATCAGTCCTACCCATTTCCCAGGAGAGTATCAACACCCTTGGTATCACATTGGTTTTGATTTCAGCAGTAAGCTCTGTTATATGATATTGATTTGTCCTGGTGACAAAATAATCTATACAACCTGCTTCTTCAAACCAATATGACACCAAGTAGTCATCAACTAGTATTTCTACAGCCTGGTTCACAGCATGGACTGATATCAGTCAAGTGTGCAACTGTTAGAACATAATACTGTATATCATGACAGTGCCAAGATTCAGAGTTACAAAGTAAGTTAACCAAAAACTACTAGTGAATCTACTGTCCAGATTTAACAGTGCATCTCAGGTTTTCCTGAGATGAGCATTCTCAAGTAATTGCCCAACATTGCACAGGTGTACAAGTTCAAGTACTAAACCTAGATTAATTACCAGTTCAAAAGCCAACCAATCCAAATCAATGAAATTTAATTCAATCTCGATCTCTAAACACAACAATTTGAAGAAATAAAATTTAAATGCCAAACAACTACTGGAGTTACAACTCAGGTGATGATCCTTACCTGATCCCCAAGTCAACAGTAAAAAAATTATATGAGCAGTCCTCTTCAATAATTCCAAAGGTTACTCTCCAGGAAAATCTAATCAAGAGATTTAGAAGTGGAAGAACATTCGGTTAGTGATCCAAGGATTGAAAATAGAACGGATCTATGATTTGAGGAAGATAAATTACCTCCCAATCGACTAGATCAGGAATTAGGATTGATTCTTAAGTCGATCTTCAACTGAATCCATCTTGATTGATCTACACTTCCATCGTTAATACAAAAATTAATTAAAATCGAATGGGTTTCAAGAATCAGGACTTCTAGCTCAAGAACAACCCTCACCTTCACTAAAGCTCGATGTGACCAATTATCAAACAGCTTGGAAGCTCAAATAATTGAGAGGAAATTACTGCTCTAGATCTACAATTTCAACAATTTGAATTACAACGAGAGAGGAGAACAAGTTCGACCAAAATGGAAGATGTAACACTCACTAGATATGGATCGATGGGGTGATGGTTCGTCCAGAAGGTCGATCCGCTCGTATAGTTGCTGAATGAAACCTTTGTTGATGCTGTGGTCGAATTCCTAGGTTGCACTGTCTTCATCAGGTTGCTGGTCCGCCAAGGCTGAGCTTCTACTCTCTCAATTTGTTTCAGAAGGAAGAATGGATTTGCAAAGAAGGAAAGGATTACTTCACTGAGTAAAAATGATTGAGGAGGGGTTGTTATATAGGCTGGTAGCGTGGGAATGAAGCATGAAGCTTGTTGGAGAGGAAAATTTGTGCGCCATTCCAATTCTTCCCATATGGTCGAGGTGGTGGTGGAGTGACAGTTGGTACAGGAAAGATAAGAACGGTTAAGGAATTGAAAATTTGAAAAGTTTATCCCTGGAACTAAGCTCAAAGTTATTTAAGGAAGAAAGGAAAATAGTATTGTGGATTTGGCCTGGAGCCCAATAAGGGTTGGGCCCTCCAACTCATAAACAAAAAAAAAAATTAACAAAAAGAAAAAAAATAACTAGGAAAATCATTACTACCCAAATTATGATTAGTGGAGTTACAAATATTCCCCCCTCAGAAAAATTTCGTCCTCGAAATTTAATGACCAAATTGATATCTGTAATTTCTCAAAAGATTTAACACCAGTTTATTTTATTGAAAAATAGAACTCCCCAAAACAGGGTACAATCAATATCAATCAAACAGAGTGGGATATCGCTCCCGCATCTCATCCTCGCGCTTCCATGTGGACTCTCCCGGGGAGTGATGTCTCCACATGACGCGAACGAGAGGAATAATCTGGTTCCGCAGTCGCTTCTCCATCCGATCCAGGATTTCTACTGGCTGCTCCTCATAAGTCAATCTCGGGCCCACCTCTAGCTCGGAATAGTCCACCATATGACTGGGGTCTGGAATGTATCGTCGGAGCTGAGATACGTGGAAGACATCGTGCACTCCCTCCAAGCTAGCTGGAAGCGCCAGTCGATACGCCACCTCGCCAATCCGTGCCGTCACATCGAAGGGTCCGATGAATATCGGACTGAGCTTTCCGCCTCTGCCGAACCGAATGACGCCTCTGGTCGGTGAGATCTTCAGGAACACTCTGTCTCCAACCTCGAACTCAAGCGGCCGTTTGCTGTTGTCTGCCCAATGCTTCTGCCGATCCTGTGCAACTCTGCGACGCCTTGAGCCTTGAGACCAAGTACTATAATCATACACAAGAAGTTGGAATAACACGATCTAACAATGTTTAAGAATCAAATAGGCACGAGATTGAATGAAGTTCAATTACAAGTTAGAGGAGCAAATTTATGACAATACAACTATTAAGTATGATCAAAAGTGGACTAGGACAAAATAGGAAATCATGGTCAGATGGACATGACTTAAGATCGAAGTTTAGACTAATCACAAACGAAGTACGGAATCACAATATGGTAATATACAATTTGAGGAAAGTTAGAAAGGAAATTTAGCAGGGGTTGATTTAGGAGACGTACGCAATACTCAGGAGATACAGTATCAAATCAGGATGAACGTGCAAGGATCTATGATTCTCGAAAATCAATAATCATATAAAAAGGGATATAGTTTCCATGGTGTCCGGAAACATATAGTTTCGTAGCCCGGGTTCCTTTTAGTCGCCACCATTGGGCTGGAAGCTTGGTAGATCCTCGGGAGCTGCTCCGAAATCTGGCCACACAAAACCAGCTGGGTCAACCCCAGAAAGAGCAAGTGCCACAAGGGGGCCACGAAATAAGAACAAAAGCCAGCAATTAGCACAAGAAAATCTAATATTAAAACTAGAATTACAAAAAACATGGCAGGATGATATACGACGAGATAACCATGGAACTATTCCGATAGCCAGGTTACAACCCGTAAACCAAACAAGGATCGAGGTTGTAACCCTTCATCTGAACATAACTTGGTTTTCCACCATTTATCGACAAGATAATAATGTAAGAAATCAAGACAGGAAGCAATCTTGTACTGAATCAAGACATGGCTAAACTGGTTATACCTCATTCAATCAATCACGGCCAAACAGATATTACGGCTTATTACTTTAACTAACTAGGGTTATCACAGGTCTAATTACTAACAAGATGCAGTGAGATTGTTCCACAGCCACAAGCCCTGCAGACCATCCAGGTTACCCAGGTCGAAAATTAGGGGTTGAATTCAGGTGGGTACATCGCCCAGAAGACAAATGTACCCTTAGGTGACTTAGAGGGTGCAACACGCGACGGTGTGCTGGAAATGTGCCCTACTCGACGGCAGGCTACAGATTCCAAGAGCGCCCAGGTAACGGGATTGCCTGTAGCTGTGTCATCTCTTCATGACTACTGTGTTATTCTAGTTATTAACCTTAATCCATTTTAGTAGGTACTCCTGATCGTGGTACTCAGAAGTCCATCCTAGACATGATGTAAGACTGGACAAGTGGATTAACAAGTAAGCAAGAAGGAACCACCCACGGTGTCAAGGCAGGTCTAGTTAAGTTATCAAGATAAATCATGTCAGGGTACTTGTCAGGAGTGTGCCACGACGGGCCACTATCATGTCAGGTTGGTCATGTCAGGAGTGCACCACTACGGGTCACAGTCGTGTTATGCTAGTTCCTTGTCATACCATGCCATGTACAATAGTCATTCCAAACATATTAAGTAAAATCAAGTTCATGACAAAAGGCGTAAGGATATAAAATGGGCATAAAATATCTAATAAAATACCAATATATAGGGCTATAGAAGAGCCAAGCTTAATAAAACCAAAACTTCAAGAGCCAATGGGTTAAACAAGGGGTCAAGGGGCAGCATACGTGCAAAAGCACGCACGCAGGGAAGCTGCGTACGCACAAAAGCACGCACGCTAGGGAGAGCAGCGTATGTACAAAAGCACGCACGCAAGGCTCGCTCAAGTCTGCGTACCAGGGCACGCTCAAGTCTGCGTACCAAGGCACGCTCAAGGGAGCAGCGTACGTGAAAGGTCACGCACACTCAAGGGAGCAATGTACGTAAAAGTCACGCACGCTCAAGGGAGCAGCGTACGTAAAAAGTCACGCACACTCAAGGGGAGCAGTGTACGTGAAAAGTCACGCACACTCAAGGGAGCAGTGTACGTGAAAAGTCACGCACACTCAAGGGGAGCAGTGTACGTGAAAAGTCACGCACACTCAAGGGAGCAGTGTACGTGAAAGTCACGCACACTCAAGGAGACACGCTTCCAACAGGAAGCGTACTCAAGCCTGCGTACAAAGCGCTAAAGAGCGCGCGTAGCTCAGGGTGCGTAAGCTAAATAGCTCTGCACACTGCTCACTGTTTTCTCCAAACAGCAAGAACACCATGGCTGAACCCAAGCTTCAAAATTCATAACTTGGCCATCCGAACTCCAAATCCGGATTTCCAAAGCTCCAACTGGAGTGAAACTGAATTCTCTTCTACATGAAAACATCAAAACTCATAGAAAACCAACTAAAATAGATCAAAACATGCAAAAATCCGAAAATAGGAAGACTTAGATCTAGAACAATGGAGACTCCAAATCACAAAATGCCAAGAACTAATGTTGATCACCATGTCCTAATCTAGCAAATGGACAAATAAAAGAAGGTTCTCATGTAGTGGCAAGATGCACTTGCCTAGGGTTGGGAGAGTTGTGTAGAGGAAGGAGAAGAAGAAGAAGAAGGAAATAAATTGTGGTGGTAATGAAGAGAGAGAGTGGTAGGTGGGAAATATAAAGAGGGTGGGTTGTGGTGTGTTGAAGGTGGAGTGTAGGTTAAGGTGTTCCAATGCATAATAAACCAAATCAAACCAACCCAATCCAAACCAATTAAAACCGAACCATGACAAAAACCCAAAATACGAGAAATATCGAAATTCCACAAGTTGAGAAAAATAAAAATACATGCCAAAATCTAGATACGAGTATAAATACGAAATACTGGAAATACGGGAAATGAGGGTGACACAATGAGTACAGATTATACCTGATTTGTCCCTGGAATCTGAGGTTCTACTATTAGAAGTAGTAGAAATACGAGGTGAAGTCTTGATAGCCAGCGCCATCCTCCTCAGTAGCGGATTGGACCTGAGATTTTCGCATATCCTCCTCCTCACGGATTGTCTGGTATACCCGATCTAAACTTGGCTGAGGATCCTGAGCCAGAAGATTAGATTGGGTATGACCATACAACTCAGCATTCAACCCATACATAAAGTCCTGAAAGTGGTCTTCATCCCTCATAGCCTGTAGCTTTGCAGCAAGTTCACCACAGGTACAAGAAGGCAATGGAAAATAAGCAGCTTGTTCATCCCACAAAGACTGCAAATTTTCAAAGTAGGTTTCCACAGACATCGAAGCCGTCTGTTTACACTCAGCCAAAGCCACCTTAATTTGTTGCTTCCGAGTGCCATTGCTAACAACAAATCTTTTCTCCAACAAGTTCCACAATGGATAAACCTCCTCAAAGTAGGGCAAAGATTTCTTCAAAGACGGATCAATGGTATTAAGAACCCATTGAACCAATAGTGCTTGCACGCATCTCCAATCAAGCAATTTGCTAGCATCATTAACAGGCTTGACTTCAGTACCCTCCAGAAAAGTGATCTTTCGTCTAGAGATCAGGGAGAGACGTATCGACCGAGACCACTCAGCATAGTTCGGTCCACGAAAAACAATAGGAGTAATGATATTTCCTAGTTGATCAGCAGAACTCAGAAAATATGGATCCTTCGGATTAGGATAATTTGGGTTGTGTGCACCGCCACCGCCAGTCGCGACGGAGTAGCTGGACGCAGCATCATCTGTCATCGCGGATGTCGGATGTACAAAAATTTTGTACAACTCAGACGAATCGGTCGCTGATGGACGGGGTCGGCGGCGAATCGGCCGCGATCAAGGGCGCCGGATCTGGCGCGAAGGGGCGAGCGGATGTCGGGTGTACAAAAATTTGTACAACTCCGACGAATCTGCCGCTGATGGACGGGGTCAGACGCACGAATCGGCGCGGTCGAACGCGGATTGGCGCTGTCAGAATCGGTGCGGACCAACGTTGTCGGAATCGGGATCGGGATCGGGATCGGGTCACGCTCCTTCAGAGAAATCTAGTCTTATTGTAGAAAGCCTTAAAGACGAAGAGGGTGCTGGATGGCCATCTTTTATTAAAATTTTCTATGGAAGCACTTGGGAATGTCTTTCTCAACCTCGTGATGCCCGAGGACAATGTGGAGCCACCCCTTGTACAGAAGCAAATGAGCTCGACACCTATATCTGAGACTCACCATGCACCAAACATCAGTAATGATCCACCACCGAGGCCCCAGAAGACTACCAAAACACCCAAATACAAGGATCCTTGGAGCTGGCGCGTACGGCGGCGAGTCGGCGCGTACGGCAGACTGTTCTGGGTCGGTGGCGGGGCTGCCACGGTCAGACGGGTCGGCGCGTACGGCGGCGGACGCGTACGGCGAGGATCGACGGATCGTCGCGGATCGGCGGGAGCGGGATCGACGGACGGCTCAGTCGGAGCCGGGAGGGGAAGGGAGATGTAGAGTCTGGCAGCTAGGTTTTTTCGGAAGGCTCTGATACCATGTAGGAAATAATAATGCCTTGTTTTCATTGCTAGGATTTATTACAATATATATAGTGTCTACATTTGGACTTATGAGCATATTTACATTACAAATATAATCTAATCAATCTAACAGTATCAATACCGTATCCGTATATCAAATTTTATAGAATGTTGTATTCCGAATCCGTATTGTGTCTGTATATTCAAAATCTGTTTCGGTGTCTGTGCAACCTAGCTTAAATGTAGTACTTATAGTCGAACTTTTTTTTGGATTCAGTTTCAGTACTGGGTCATGAAGACAACAGCAGAAACATAGTAGAGATCATCTTGAAATCAAGTTGGCTCAAGAAGCAAGTTCCAGTATGCAAGATAGACAGGATCCTTAGAGTTCACAACACCCAGACGAAGATAACAAGGTTCGAAAGATACAGGGACTCCATAAAGAGCAGGGCCGACAGGTTCGCGAAGAAGCATGCCAGCCCCAGGTGCATCGCGGACGGGAACGAGCTTATGAGGTTCCACAGCACCTCCATCGACTGCTCCCTCGGGCTGAACGGATCGACCAACCTTTGCCTCCCGAGCTCGACCTGCAGCGTTTGCAGCATTATAAGGCACGGCTTCAACCCCGACGTGCAGGGAAGGATACTGACCATGGCTACGAGCGGAGGGGCGCATGACGTCGCCGGTCAGGTCCCGTCGGATGGGAAAGAAAGGGCGATGCTGGTGTGCCGGGTGATTGCAGGGAGGGTGAGCAGGAACCAGGATGGGCTGGAGGAGTGTGATTCTGTTGCTGGGGGCACAGGAGTGAACTCTAGGTTGGATCAGCTAGCTGTGTTTGATCCTGAAGCTATCTTGCCCTGCTTTGTTGTGATTTACAGAGGTTTCTAGTGGATTCAATATGTAATCCATGTTTCTAAGCTTCTTACTAAGTATGTTTGAACCTGGAACCTTTATTTGAATCTGTAACCTTTTTGTTTGTTATGTTTAACTGAACATCATTTTCCTTTGCTTTGTTTAGATGCAGAACATTCAGGAAGTATGAATATTCTTTGGTACTTTATTACATTACTAGTACGAGGAAAAAAAATGTTTGAATGGTTGTAAAATGTTAGGCTTAGGCTTAGCACAATGGACAACACTAGAGAGGTGGTCCTAGAATTAATAGAATAACATCAATAATATGAGAATATGTATTTTGCCTGTTCTAGAACTACTAAATCTCAATTTTTAAGATACCTCAAAAATGACCGGCATTAGGATTTGGTTTTCCAAATCACTGTTCATGTAGGCAAATGAACAGTGGTTTGGAAACCCAAACCCTAATGCCGGTCATTTTCGAGACCCAAACCCTAATTTCAACTATTATACGCGACCCTATTACACTACTTAAATAAGGCAAATTAGCGACGTCAAAAAACGTCGCTAATTAAGGAAAATACGTCGCTAATCGTAATTAGCGACGACTTTAGCGACGAAACATGAAGGTCGCGAAAAAGCTAGTCGCAGATGACAAATTTGTCGCCCTCCGTTGCTGTTTGTGACGTCACCACAATGTCGCTAGGTCGTCACCACGACATTGCGACGCAGATTTCCATTTAATAAATTACTGTCGCTAGTAGTCGCCACCAGCGACGAATAGCGACGTCAAGTTGCCACGTCGCTAAATTTCTAAAAATTAGCGACGTCCTTTCATGGAGTCGCTAAATTCGTCGCAATTTTGCCATATTTTGGTAGTGTTACTAAATAACTCTAGTTATCAATAAATCTCGGAAGAATGGCATGTCCAATGAAAATGCTACCAACCCATTCTTATAACTTAATCATTTTGTTATTACAATGAGACTAGTTGCATGAAACACAGCATATCGTACCTGTTCATGCCGACTCAAACTGCAGATCCATGTTTATTTTGATCTCCACATAGAATGCTTGCTTAAAGTCTCCATCAAAATCCTCATCGAATTCATACTTACATTTTGCAGTCATCTCTAGCCAAGGACATAACGAAGTTGAAACTTAAAATCAAATAGCATGAAGCTAATCTAACTACCAACTATTCCGACTGATTATAATGAATTGAAGTTGGCAGTGCGCTTCAAAATTTGAGGAAAAGGAGAAATGATCACCTCCTGAGTAAGTCTCGGAAGAATGAGGAAGTATGGAAGAATGACATGCCTTGTTTGCATATTTTTCACTTCCCTTAGCCATCTGGAAGAAAACCTTCCCTTCCATCTTTGCTATGCCGAAGCGTTTTTGCAAGTTCACCAAGAGTCATCCTCATGACTAGCGTGTCCCCAGCAATCACTGTCTTCCGAAACCTAACTTTGTCAATCCCGGTAAAGAAGAAGTGTGAACCGCCAACTTCTGTTTGCAGCATAATTAAGATTACATTTTTGTTCACCCATCAAAACTTGTGTGTGAATGTTCATCATTCCACTCAAGAGTTGCCACGTACGAAACTCAAGAATAGTTACACCAAGCACCAGGCACCAAGGTGACCTTCTCTTGATAAATAACTTTGTTTCACAGAACACTGGACTTGTACCAAACCACATATATCCTTTTGAGTTACATAAAACTTGCAAGTAATTTTGGTGAAAATAAAACCAAAAGAAATTCAGTGTGAAAATTGTGTGCTAATAGCCAAGTAGGGGGATGGTCTAGTGGTAACACTAGCAAGGGAGGGAGGAGTGGGCATGGGTTCGAATTCCATCCCTCGCATTAATTAAGTGGGAGGGGGTCTTACCGTCTTGGTGTTAGTAGCCCAGGACACGACCGGTCACTAATAGCTCGTCTTATCTCAAAGGAAAAAAAATATATGCGCTACAAAACCAAAAAGAAATTCTTACGTCTTACGATGGTTATAGTAGCTGCAGAAGATCTGGACATAAATTGCTTGGAGATGTTCTGATTGTTGGACTTTTTAAAGCATCAGGTAGTTGCAAAATGTATTATATTTGCAAATTTACTTATTATCAGTGTAGCTATAGTATTATCATGTCATATAATCGCTTTTTCCCCCACAAAATGGGACTATCTATAGATCAAATCCCTAAATAAACAGTCCATAGACCATTTCCTTTGAATGTCGTAGAAGTGTCAAACCTGATAAGAGCCCTCTAAGCTGATGAGCCGTAAAACCAAGAAGGCTCTTGGGTGGTTAGGAAAACCAAACCTATTGGAGATCTCCACCATTAGACATGAGGTTTAATCTATTTAACCATGAACCTCCAAATTCCCCTAAATCAAGAGAGCCTAAAAATTGTTAGTTTGTTCTCACTAATGTTTACAACAGCAACAACATCATTATCCCCAAAAAAAAGGCCTTTAAATCCTTTTCTACCATTCATATCCATCCGTGTTAAGGGCCATGTCCTCTGTAACATAAAAAAACAATACCCTTCTATATAGAGACACAAACAAATAGTTACATAGGTGCAAAAAAATAGACTCATTAGCTGTGAAATCAACCAATCATGTGATTTCGAATCAACAAGTTCATTGTCATGAAATCTAAACAGATCTTAGATGGAAGAACGTAAGTAGACAAAGTGATTCTGCAAACGAATTTGCTCACACACTTTGTATGAACGTAAGTAGACAGAGTGATTCTGCAAACGAATTTGTTCACACACTCTGTATATGAGGAACTTTAGAGAATTCAAAGCAAAAGAATTTACTTCTATAAAAATCATGTAGCCTCTTAGAAGAAGACGGAGGAAGATGAAGATGCAACTCTGTTGGGGTGATGAATATCGCCGTTGCTTAAATCAAGATTTGCCTTTATACGATCCGCTTCCAGGAACCAGCAAGTTCCCAAAGAACTTCTGGAACGTTAATTTGTTAGTCAACTTTTTGTGACTCGAACGGGCTTCCCGTACTCAACGGACTCATTTTGCTTTCTTATTTGGTGCATCTCACAAAGGAGACCAGGGGGTATATATATAGAGTAGAGTGAGACTTCACTTCTTCTCCTATCCGATTTGGGACTAAAATACCAATACTCAAAAATAGAGTTTGATATTTTAAATTATCCCACAATCAGCGTAGTCGTATGCCAGTCCATGCCTATCCCCCAAACACGTCCGTGCATGCATGAATCATCCTGGAGCCCGTGTCCGAGTCCGAGTCCGAACGACAAAAATCAACATACTTTCTTGTTGGAGTTAATCTTTTTTCTTCTAGAAAAAGCCCTCGCATGGCACCCACATGTGCCCCACCATACCACATGTGCACACCTCAACGCATGCAAAGCATTATATTGAGATATCCACTTTGTGGTGTAGCTGATGTGGGACTATTTTACACTAGTCTATAGGCAAAAACACCAACATATCCTTTTCGGATCATTACAAAATTTTGTTTTGATTTTTGTGGAAGAGGACAAAAGAAATTAACATATATTTAGAGTTGGGTAAAAGGTTGTAAAAGGTGTCATGCGCTAGTCGGGTGGGCACCGGGGCCCTAACCAGTCTAGACGGCCACGGTTCAAAAAAATAAATAAATAAACCCCAAAAAATCTATTAAAAATTGCAAAAAAGTCCATAAAACCTTAAAACATGCATAGTTGGGGGTCGAAGAGCCTAGGCAGACATCAGACGGACACCAGACACCTAGCGCCTAAGACGTCACCTAGGCCGATCTAGAACACTGGTTGGGTCTAGTGAATAAACGGTCCAAGCATGGTGAAGAGGTGGCCACTGGATCAATAGCTGAAACTTTTAATGTATATGGTTCGGCTTGCCCAACTGTCCAGGTTCAAGGGAGACTTTCACAAGCAATGCAAAGTGAACCTCAATGCAAGTTTGTTTAGGCTCCCCCCTCATTCCATCAACTCCATTAACTAATACCTTATCACTATTCCTAACCGGTGCATCCATTGTTCTAACTACTATCTAGTAGATGAAATTTCTGTAAGGCAGGTTGAAGACTCTGTGGTTGTTCATTATCCCTGCTATATTGATAAGTATTACATAGGTCAAGCTTCTATTACAAACGCACGAAGGTTAAAATGTCAAATTACATAAATCCTAACATGCTTAAAGCCAACTCTAAAGTTCGTTTATTAGTATATCAATAAAAAGCTTCATTAAAAGTATTGAAACAGCTTTTACTGGTCAAAGCTAACAGAACCTCTGTACACATGGTCAGTGTTCCAGTCAGTGTTTAAAAAATCGGACCGGACCCGCCGGTTGAACCGGTCAATCCGTAAATCATCATTTTTTTTTGGATTGTTTTAATACCGATCCACTTTTTTTTTTTTTAAATCGATTTCTTTTATGTAGTTCGGTCGATCCGGCTGGTTAGACCACTGAACTGTCTGACCCAATTGGATTTTAAATCGGTCTGAACCTGATTTTTTCCATACAATTTCTTTTGTTAGCTTTTGACTTTTGGTTTGGACTTTACATGCAATATGTATGATTCTTTACTAATTTTAGCATAAGTAGTATATGTGTAGTTATGTACTATGTATTATATTCAAATAAAATTATAAGTCTATAAAATTGGTTCAACCTAGGTTAAACTACTGGTTAAACCGGTTTGATCCAATTCAGTGTTCTCATATGGTCGATTCCGATCCAGTTTTTAAAACATTGGTTCCTATATTGACAAGCAAAGTACCATATGCACATTAGACTTTGTGCCTTTATTAGTATCCATTAACTTCTTA
>JANAVB010017800.1:9063572-9106072 GCA_029216955.1 Iris pallida | reverse complement strand
CGTTGTCTTTCTAACCGTGAGGCACAATTGCTCCCTCGTACCAGGATTAGCCCCCACCTGCAAATTTGCAGCCCCTTGCTGCATGTCGCATCACTTGAGAATACCTTGGCGAGCCTTTAGCCCTGAGTGAACCCCTTTGTGCACATCCACCATCATCTTCGAACTTCGGACAGATTGAGGAACAACTCCACCTCCCCTTCCCACTCGCTCCGTCGATCCACCCATCTTCATCAGCATCCCAGATTCCTGTCATCATTTCCCCACAGTAAAAAAAAGTACTTCAACAACTTCAACTAATATTACTGGTACAAGAGTATGAAATGCAATACTAAGTTATTATTTTTCTCATTTTCTCTGAGAAAGATGATCTAGAAACTTCCATAAAATAGGTGTAACGAGACAAATTCATTGCAAATAACAAGTTACTTATTAGTTAGTAATAGTCTAGGAGATTTTTAATTTAATATCAAAACAAATAAGTCAAGAAAGGGCCTGGATTGAGGCTATGAGAAAATATGGGGCATTTGCTAACTTAATTAGTACCTTAGTATATGGAAGAAAAACAAAGTTAAAATCCTGACAGCATGATTTCTGGAGCCTTATGTCACGGACTTAGTATTTTTGCTAGCACTTCGTCCCGTGCGGCGCACGTCGTTCTCCTCAAAGACTCGTGCAAGCCTTCCCAACCCGACTTAGCTAGATCGCTAAGAAAATTAGAATAGTGGAGCAAAGATGGACTAGTAAGAATCTCTTTATTGACTTGGAGAATGCTTACAATTTTTAGGTGGTGAGAAACAAATGAGAGCCTCCCCCTTTTATAAGTGCTCATAGAGCAATACAAGGAAAGTCCTGGAAGGAATATTCCAAGGATTATTACTTTCTACCATAACTGGAATAGCATATTCCAGGTTTATTCCCTAGCAACATAAAAGAAAACTTCAAGGGCCTTCCAGAAGCTTCTTGGGCCTCCTAGAACGATCTTGGGCCTTCCGGAGAGATCCACAATCTTCTAGAGCCTTTCGTCATCTTCTAGAATATTCTGGAAGCTTTCCGCATAACCTTGGTCCGTGAAAAGGTTATGCAACTGGGCCTCGGGCGGGGTGCAATATTTGGGACGTTACATTCTTCCCCACCTAAGGCGTTGACGCCCTCGTCAACCATGCTCGCTGAGAAACGCCTGGATCTCGGCTTCAAACTAATGCAGCGTATCAGCACGTTCCCAGCTAGACTCGCCGTATGGTAAGCCTTTCTACTGGATGAGGTACTCCACATAAGGGGACACGTCTAGTCGCCGAATGGTCCTCTTGTCCAGCACGGCTTCCACCTCCTTGTCGAAGGAAGTCGTCATGGTCGCCGTTGGTCGCTTCGGAACTCCTCGCTGGGGATCCTCCAAGTCTGCATGGTACGGCTTCAAGTAACTCGCATGGAAGACTAGATAAATCTTCAGCTTGGCAGGGAGTTCAAGCTTGTAGGCCACCTTGCCTACCTTCTTGAGCATAGGGAAGGGGCCTTCATACTTCCGGATTAGTCCTTTGTGCACCTTGCGGAACACCTTGAACTGTTGTGGTTGTAGCTTCACCATCACCATGTCCCCCTCCTTGTACTCAATCGGCCTTCGCTTCGCGTCAGCCCACTTCTTCATCTTCCTCGCGGCCTTCTCCAGAAATGCCTTGGCAATGTCTGTCTTTGCCTTGAAACCTGAAATGAACTGGTTGGCCGCGGGGCTTCTACTCGAGGACCCCGCACTCAGCGTATGCGGGACAAGTGGTTGGCGACCGATCACCAACTCGAATGGACTGCTGTGCGACGACTCGCTCCGTTGAAGACTGTAGCAGAACTGAGCGACGTCGAGGTGATGCATCCAATCCCTCTGGTTGGCACTCACAAAGTGCCGCAGGTACTCCTCGAGTAGCGAGTTGACCCGCTCGGTCTGCCCGTCCGTCTGCGGGTGAAAACTGGTCGAGAAGTGTAAGTCCGTCCCGAAGATTTTGAACACTTCCGTCCAGAACTTTCCCGTGAAGCGGGGGTCTCGGTCGCTGACAATGTTGACCGGGATGCCCCAGAACTTCACCACGTGGCTGATGAACAGTCGTGCGGCCTCCTCTGCTGTGCAGTCCGTCGAAGAAGCAATGAAGGTCGCGAACTTTGAGAACCGGTCCACCACCACGAGAATGGACCCAAGCGCCCCTACTTTTGGCAGGACGGAGATGAAGTCCATCGAAATACTCTCCCACGGCCGACTCGGCACGGGAAGAGGCTCCAGTAGGCCCCCGGGCTTTTGATGATCCACCTTGTCCTATTGGCACACAAGACAAGTACGAACATAGTCCTCCACATCCTCGCACATGCGAGGCCAGTAGTATGCGGCCTCCAATAGCGCCAAGGTTCGCTTCTGCCCCGGGTGTCCAGCCCACTTTGTGTCATGACACTCCTTGAGTAGCTGTCTCCGTAAGCCACTCCACCTAGGCATGACCACCCTGTCGCCCTTGGTGTAGAGAAGTCCGTCTTTCAGCCAGAACTTTCTCGTCTTGTCCTCCTTGGCAAGCTTCACTATGGCCAGTGTCAGTGGGTCCTCCATGATTCCCACTCGAACACGGTCCAGAATGTCCCCCTTGAGCAAGCACAGAGATGCGAGCTCGGCCTTCCTACTAAGCGCATCGGCTACCTGATTTTTTTTGTCGGGTTTGTACTGCAACACCATGTCGAACTCGGCTAGAAAATTTTGCCATCTCGTCTACTTCGGAGATAGCTTCTTCTGGGACTGGAAGTAGTTCGTGGCAACATTGTCCGTCATGACCACGAACTTGGTGCCGAGGAGGTAGAGCAGCCATGTCATCAAGCTATGCACGACATCATCTCCTTCTCCTGCACCGTGTAGCGCCGCTCAGTGTCATTCAGCTTGCGGCTCTCGAACGCGATGGGGTGTCCTTTCTGTACCAACACCCCACCGATGGCGAAGTCGGACGCGTTCGTGGACACTTCGAACGCCTTGGAGTAGTCCGGTAGAGACAAGACCGGCTCCTCCGTCACAGCCCGCTTCAGTTCCTCGAATGCCTCCTCGCATTGGGGCGTCTAGCTCCACGCCCGATCCTTCTGCAGCAGATCAGTCAGAGGCACTGCGATGGCAGAATATCCTCGGATGAACCGCCGGTAGTAGTTCGCCAAGCCAAGGAACGATCGCAGCCGCGTTCACATCTGACACATCTTGCCTCTACAATTCTTGTGCCATCCATGGTTGTAGACCCTCCAGAAAGTAGAACAGGTGATCCTCTTCGCCCATAGTGGAAATGGAAAGCATCAGGCGGGCGAACTCTGCCACATACTCCTTGACGGACCCGGTGTATTTTAGTTGTCGCAAACTCCGTCTCGCGACATACTCCACATTCTTCTGGTAGAATTGAGACTTAATCTCCTTCTTGAGATCCTCCCAAGTCTCGATCTTGCAGAGCCCCTTTTCTATATCGATGCACCTGCGTCGCCACCACAGCATAGCATCATCAGAAAAATATAGGGACGCTGTATTTACCTTGTCGGTCTCATCCTCGATGCGGACCGCCTTCAGGTAGCGCTCGACATTCCATATGAAGTTATCCACCTCCTTCGCGTCCCGTACGCAAGTAAAGGATTTGGGTTCTGGATACTTCACCCTCTGCGTCGACTCCCTCCTCGGAGTAGGACCACCAGCAATGGCCCTTTCGAGGACCTCCGCCTTGGTTTGTAGCTCCTTGCGTAGTTCAACAATCTCTGCCTTCGTGGCCTTCATTCCTCCTCGAACTCGGCCTGCATCTCGCGGAGATGCTCTCTGAACTCCGTCATAGCCGTGGCGATATCCGCCTCCAAACCCTGGGCGAATTCCTCGTGAGCCGCTTGGTTCTGCTCCACTTGAAATTCGACGCCCGTCACGCCTTTCTCCAGCATCTCAATCCAGTCAGCTAACTCGCTAATAGCCCGTTCCATCGACGGTTCCTTTCTCTTGCCCTTCCTCGAGGTCTTCGCCTTCTCCTTAGGCGATGCGGGTTGCTCGTTGATGATGGCTTCGGTCGAAGACATGACGGCGATCGAACCTTTGCTCTGATACCACTTGTCACAGACTTAGTATTTTTGCTAGCACTTCGTCCCGTGCGGCGCACTGTCTTTCTCCTCAGAGACTCGTGCAAGCCTTCCCAACCCGACTTAGCTAGATCGCTAAGAAAACTAGAATAGTGGAGCAAAGATGGACTAGTAAGAATCTCTTTATTGACTTAGAGAATGCTTACAATTTTTAGGTAGTGAGGAACAAATGAGAGCCTCCCCCTTTTATAAGTGCTCATAGAGCAATACAAAGAAAGTCCTGGAAGGAATATTCCAAGGATTATTACTTTCTACCATAACTGGAATGGCATATTCCAGGTTTATTCCCTAGCAACATAAAAGAAAACTTTAAGGGCCTTCCAGAAGCTTCTTGGGCCTTCTAGAACGACCTTGGGCCTTCCGGAGAGATCCACAATCTTCTAGAATGTTCTGGAAGCTTCCCGCATAACCTTGGTCCATGAAAAGGTTATGCAACTGGGCCTCGGGCGGGGTGCAACATTTGGGACGTTATACTTCTCTCTCTACATATAAAAGTTCCACATGTTTCTTACAAAATAATGTCTTGACTATATTACCCTCAAAATACAAAAGTATAGACAAGGAAATTATAGTAATTTGCATCCTAACTATAATATGTCTCTCTATCTCTACCAAATGCTAGCCGACAAGTCCCCTCCTCTTCCTCTTCATCTTCAATTCTAAAATATCAGCCCCCTCCTCTTCATCTTCAGGAGGTTATAGTAAAAAAAAATCATAAGGCAATTATTACACTACACAAGTATCGAAATGAATTTGATAATAATTGTAACCTCCACCTACACTACACAAGTAAATTATTAAGGCAATTATTACTTTATATATATATATATTTTATATATATATATATATATATATATATATATATATATATATATATATATATATATATATATATATCAGAAATGCTCCAAAACTTGTTGGTTGGTTTTGTATTATAGAACCACCCTATGTTTTATGGATTGGATTAGAATTTAGTGGTTGAGATTAAAATGTGTAGACCCAGGGGCGGACCCATGTACATCTCACTGGGGGGTAGGGTCCCCAGTGAAAAAAAGATAAAAATTTGAAGAACAAAATATTTGTTAGGAAGCAGCATCTATGGATGGGTGTACTACCGGGAGATTGGGGCCCAATCAAAACAAATTGAAAAAAGGAGGAGGAAAGCAGTAGCTTATGTCTTATTGTGTGGTGCCGCCACCACACACACACACACACACACACACACACACACACACACAAAGTTTTCACACACAAAAAGGCCGCAGCTACTGCCTCTTAATTCTTCTTTTCTTTCGTCTCTTCGTTTTTTTTCTCTTTAGCCGAGCATCCGATCCTACAAATTTTTTTTTACAAAGCGGCTGGAAAGCTGTCGGAGGAGCTGAGGATGGAATAGAAAACTCCTAAACAACAATTTCTATATTTTATTGTATGAAAACTCTTAGAGAACAATTTCTACATTTTGTATAAAAAATCAGTCATTTGTTTGGGGTTGTTTGGGATGATCTGTGTGTTCAATTTTCAATTCTATATTTTGTTCCTATATATTCAATTTTTTGGGACGTTGTTTTCGGACCCCTATAAATATGCCCCCATTAGAATATCATCCTGGATCCGCCATTGTGTAGACCCCACCACCTTTTTAAGTCATTTAATCTCAACCATGAAATTCTAATCCAACGTGTATAACATAGGTTGGTTCCATAATACAAAACCAGTCGGTTGGTTCTAGAGCACTCATATATATATATATATAATGAAGCACAAACGTCAGCCCCCTCCTCTTCCTCTTCATTTAACCTCCAATCCTTTTGTCTGCACACTCTCTCGCCATCGACCGAGTGCCGATTGCTTGTACCCCTTACCAGCACATTCTTCTTTGCGCTGCACTCGATGTCAATATTTTTAGAAAACGTCTCCAGCAGTGCCTACGTGTCAGACCTTCTATTGAACACTATTGGAGTCGACCATTTCGTTGACTTGTGCCGAGCAACAATAATTTTTACTAAGGTGGACTCCATCTCTCCTCTTTATTTCTCCTCTGTATTTGCTTTCTATTTTAATAAAAAAAACTATGTAAGCAGCAAGGGCCGGTTGCCATGCTTGTATGCAAGAAGATTAATTTATGCACAGGACATAGTATCATTGTTTAGGAACACCTATAGAGAAGGGGAGCACATGCTTTCCTTAATACTTTATGATAAATTAGGACCGAAGATATTATATTTCATGCTTATTTGATTAGAGGTCAGGCTCATTTTCAAGTCCACTATGCATGCACAAAAGTATTAGACGAAGAAGAATTCATAACAGTTGTCAAATGGTTCATGTGTGGCTACATAGCCTCTCCTTATTAGAATACTATTCACATGGATTCACCCATATCATGTGGAGGAAGAAGGAAATAAAAACAAAGAAATAAAAATAAAGTTATTAATTCCATCTCTCCCCATAACAATATTTTGGTTGCCTTCTTTGCTCTTAACTCCTTCCAATATTCTCTAAATCCCACTTTAAACTAAATTATTAAAGTACCTTATATATATATATATATATATATATATATATATATATATATATATATATATATTATTGAGCACATAAACCTCAAAGTGTTACAAAATTGTTACAAGGCTCGGCACATATCTAAAGAAATAAATTGACCATTATATATATATAACATACCAAAGTAGTTTTTCTAGGCAGGTCTTTTGCATGGTCTTAAACCTTTAGGCCTCAGTTTTAGAACCGGGACACAATTTTCGATGAAAAACTGAGAGAATGAAACAATTATAAAAACAATGTTTCAACGCAACACTTCAAGGAAGTTGCGTAACAGAGATCCTTAGAGGATTCTGAGTTACGATAATCTATAAAAATTTTGCAATAGTAGCAAACGACAGCAGTACTTCTAAACAGAAGATACTAATCAAAATGTTTGTCACGACCCGTACCCGCTTTTCGGATACGAGACGTGTCCGAGCCAGTCTACGCCGCAGAGTCGGCGGTAGAACGCTGTCAAGCCCACAAGAAATAAATGCTCAAGAAATTCAACATTTGCTGCTCATTCATATTTCTAAATCTATTACAACATTTACATCATTTAAAATTAAAGGGAATACAAGATTTTACAATTAATTAAATTGATACAAGTGCTTTCAATTTCTAGGTCGACCTCAGCATACCCATGTCCTCCCAGTGCTAATAATGATCGCGGCTAAACCTGAAAAATGTTGGTTATCCAATCAGGATTGGAACAAGTACACAAACCGACGGCAATACAAAACACAATAGAATTAACAAGACATGAAAATAACATATGGAATATGAAAGCTAGTAAGAAAACTGATGACATAGCACGATAGAGAAGTAAACAAGGAAAAACTAATAAAAGACATCTATCTAGGTGGTGTGAAATATCTGTTTCGATATGTGAACGGCTAGGGGGTAAATTCGGCATCCTGCACGTGTCGTGTGCAGCTGCTATCATTCACGAAAGACACGGGGATAGTTCTGGGTAGTCCACATGTCTACTAAGATATTTCCCCTCCCGACTACTCCGTGTGACGAGCGTGTCAACAAGCAGCAAGATATATGTATAGACATGAAATGAAAAGACTACTATGAATCGAAAAGCAATCAGAAAGTGCACTTGTCTGAGGTCCTTAGCTGGAGAAACCAACAATACTATACCACTCAATGAGCCACAATCAGTCAACACATGTAGAAGTCTCCGGATGCTGAAATAAACATTACCAACGTTCTTAAAATAGTCAAATTAGCTAGGATTTCCTGTCCTTAAGTCCAATTCTGGACACAGGGGCAAAACGGTAATTTTGGACAAAAACGATGTCCACCGTTGGACCCGCTTTGCGCCAAAAAGCGTGCCAGAGTGAATGGTCTCTAAAGTCGTCAAACTATATGTCTACGGATCTGGTTTTCCGATACGAACCGAACCGTATGTCCAGAGTTGGATTTCGGCGGGCCGTGCACAAAATTGCCCGTTGAGTGGGACCGTGGGCCCACAAAACGGTGATTTTATCAACGGTCTCAGAATCGGACCAAACTTGGCATACAGGACCAGAAAAACGATACGGTCATGCTGGAGCAAGTTTCATCTCGATCTGACGAGCGTACACAAAGTAATTGGAGAATTTAAAAAATGCACGATACGGTGAATTTCGACGGATACGTATCAAATTCGTCGCGAACACGCAACCAATTTGAATTCCGCCAAAGCCCACACGACCACGAAGCCGTTACGCAGCTTTTGATGCTTTCAGTTTGCAACCACGTCGTCCGGTTTGGCGGGACGCACGTCGTGTGAAACAATTTTTTAGTTTTTAAAACAGGTTTTTGACGAAGTTTACATGTGTTTATTTCTCTGTACAAAGCAAATTTCTACAAACTTCCTAGAGGAATTTTCTAGCCCTATATGTTGGGTTTAACTTCTGTTTAGAAAGTTTCCTGATTCGAAGGATAAATTGGTGGAAAATTCCACGTGAAGTTGGGTGTTTGAGACTGCTCTGTTTTGCAATTTGTAAACAGATTTTGTGTCAATCTTTGGGCTCGGTTCATGATGCGTGTCATGCAACGTAAATTGAGCTAATGGGATCGAAACGAAGGTGGTTATGTTAGATGCATACCAGAGAAGATGGCTCGGTGGTTAGTCGAGCGTGCGCGAAGAAAACACACAATAAATTTGCCTCGGCGGTCTGTCGTTGTTCTCTGTTTCAGTCATTCGCGCGCACGCGCGGCTATTTCGGCCGGCGGCGGCGACCCTCGTGGTGGCTGTCCGCTGTGTGCACAGGGTTAGGGTTTCGAGTATTCTTCCTCTCGATATATATACTCTGTTGTGTTCTCGGGGGGTCGGGTTTATATGGGGAAAAGTTAAGCGCTGCTGGGCTTGGCTATTCCCGCTGTACGGAGGAAATTCTTGGGCCGGTCTGCTGTAACCGAGCGCGGGGGAAGTTTGATTGGCCTGGGCCTGGGTTACGTGTGAGCTAAGGGCTCGGTTTGCTATTATTATTAATAGCTTAGCTCCTGTTTAGATGTTCTCGGTTTGGGCCGAGGGGGTCTGGGTGTTTAGGCTTATTCATTCTATTTCTTTTTTCCCTTTTTCTTTTTCTTTTATTAACTAATATATCTATATATATATTCATATAGATATATACCAATACCTATATATAAATATATTCACATACAATAACCCATTAATATCTCTATATACACTTATATATCTATATTCACCCATTTTATATTATCAATATATATATATATATATATATATATATATATATATATATATATATATATATATTTTATATATATATATATATATATATATATATATATATATATATATATATATATATTTACGTACACGTATTTATATATATGCACATATATGTACACTTGGTGATATATTTATATATATATATATACATGCACACATATTATATCATATTTATATACATACACCTTAACACGTATATAGTATATATATATATATATATATATATATATATATATATATATATATATATATATATATATATATATATATATATATATATATATTCATATGAATATAATATATATATATATATATATATATATATATATATATATATATATATATATATATATTCATATGAATACTGGTATAATAATATCCATAAATCTAATTAAATTACCAATAATATCTATTTCTAGATTAGGGCCTATATTATAATTATGAATATATATAATAACATTTTTGACGAAGATAATATAACCAATAATAAAAATAATATTATATAATAGTAACCATAATAACATTGAAAAAAATAATAATAAAAAGGATAAAATTACCATTCCAATAAAATAAATAACAATAAATATTTCAAAATTTCGAGAAGGGGAGCTACAAATCTACCCACCTTAAAATAATTTCGTTCTCGAAATTCTAACTCATAACTATTCCTAAAATTCAAAAGGAAAGTCTACCTTAACCTTAATCTTTTTAAATTTAATTTCTCGAAAATAATTGTATCGTCCTTCTAGTCATTTTGTAACTACGAAACTCCGAGGACTTCTACCCACCTTTGGTCACACCACTCCCTCAATGGTATGTCCCTAAAACTTTATAATCTTCCAATTACTTGCTAAAATGGATATCTACTGCTTTTGGCCTCTATAATCCTCTTCTATCTGTCAAGTAACCCAAAATCTAATAAGCAACATATTTATACAATTTGCTAAGAAATATCAATAAACTCTAGTAAGCATGACTATTCGTCGCTCCGAAGTAAGGAGGACAGGAAGATAAGAAAAATAATCGAGAGAAAATATGAAGTTTCAGAGCGGTAGCGGGTTTCCAACGATACAACTAAAAAGGGTATTTACGAACCATTAACTTATTGGCTAGGTTGGGCTACTCTAGTCTAGTCACCTGCTAAATCTAAGAACTCTTCGTTTCTTAGAGGGGCTTGCAATCCATGCAATACGAAAATTTTGTTCTCGAAATTCTAAACAAGGTTCCAAAATAGAATAGAATTTGAGAAATCAAGATTGTGATATTACGGGGTTCTCTATTTGGACATTAGTCGTTGGTTGGATGAACATTGGGTTTCAATCTATATTGACTGAACAAGATCTCCAGATAAAGTTATGTCTACTAGGTTAGGGTAACCTAGAATAGGGTTCCTTCCAAGTGGTTGGGCAAGTTGCTAGTCGGGTTGATTAGCTAGGTCCCTAAAGCTCAAAATATGCCTTCAGTGACTTTTGTGTTTAAGTAGCACAAGAGGCCTCCATCAAGCGGCACACTAGTGGCGTATGTGTAGTGGGCTTCGAGTAGATCACCACCACATATTGGGTCGAAGGAATTGAGTCAAGGTTGAGGCTCTAGTGGAAGTCAGGAAGTATACCGGTACTATGGTAAAGGTTATAACTAGTCCTTTTAACCTGAAAGTCGTACCCCAAAAATAGAGTACAAGGGGACGGGTTTGAGTGGGACATGATATACCTAATTGAATGTGGACTCGTCTAGATCTTGCATGTAAAGTTTATTGGAAGGTAACAGCTAGTCTCGTGCTCCGAATATTAATGACACGGCCGGGGACACAAAATAATCTAAGTGGAAAGTGGGAGTCCATGGGGCACTAACTACCATTCTAATAGGAAAATTATTCTAATCAATCGGTATTCCTCGTATATTCCAAGAAGGCTTACAGTCTACCCACCTTAGAAACTGGGATATGGTTTTAGGAATAATGAGGTTAGAAGGATTCCGAAGTCCGGATACTGTACCTTGACTCTTGCTAATAAAGAATAAGGCACAGCGTGACGGAATACGGTAATTATAGGTCAAGTCAAGGACCGTTCCTCAAATTCAAATGGCTAGAAGGTCCCAATAGTAGCTTAAAGGTCGAGAGGAGAACGAGTAACCCAAGGCAAGGTTTCAATCACAAGGCTGGCCGATGGTAGCTACACTTGCGTATACAACTATCATAGTCATGGGGATACTATGTATCTATCTATCAATTACGAGCCTTCGTCTTTCCAATCAGTGAAGACGAAAACGATAAAGAGTTCAAGAGGGATGTCACTGAACACAATTACATGATTCAAGGGCGAATGTTTAATTCAAAAGGAATTGTCAAAGCAGTCGCGGATGAGATCCTAGAGACATCTATATCTCAATCCACGTAGGGTAATTAGATGAAGAGCGAACCAAATGCATCATGGTTGATCAGACTGTGATACAATGATTCTGATTAGACAATATGTTAGCGGGCATCCCCAATAAACATATGTTTTGAATCAAGCTCGGTAAAAGAGTAAGCTTGCAAAACTAGACTGTAATAGCAGCGTTGTTCAAGATAGTCAAAATACAAGCATGCGGAATCTTTGGAAGGAGGAGTAAGTAATTCGAGTTTTGAGAGAATCAAACCCTTACCTGGTGTCATTACTTATACAGTCATCCTACTATCTTCTATCCATTCGACCTTAGTCGACTAATGGGTCATGGAACTCTAAATTCTATAGTCTGGATAAGCCTATTATTGTCTGTCAATTACCTTGTTAATAGATCACAAGAACTATGGGATGTTAGGTTGGGAGACACGATATTCAACTGGCAGAACTTTCACTAGTTTTGGCTTTGGGTCTTATGGGACATACATGGCACTTTCCTTCCCTCTATAGTATCTCAAACTTGTAATTATGTCTAAAATCATTTCATCGAGAATTATGCCTCGTCTGTAAACTCTGGCTGTGGTAACCCTCGGTTCCGTGATTCAATTCTGATAGGCTATTGGGTACTCTACCTTACATTGACACAAGGGTATCTAAGATCTAAGAGGTCAACTACGACATAGTTTTAGTAATGTTCTATAACCTATGATCCTCAAAATGGTTTCATTTCTATGGGTTGTGCCTCGCCAGTGCGCTGCTGGCTGCAGTGAGCCCACATTCTTCACTCTCCAATAATTGATGACAGTACGCTGCTGTCTAAAATTTATGGGTTAGCTAATATTTCTCTAACTATAACCGTAAAAATTCATGAGCCTATAGAGATTCAAACAGGTTGACTAAAATAAAAAACATAGGTAATTGTCCTATCACTACAACAGAAATACCATTTAATGACGGCTAAAAACCGTCATTAATGACAAACCATGACGGTTTTTTTCTTCATCCAAGCGTTATGAAATCGGGTGTTATGAATGTTTTTCAAAGCGTTATAGATAAATTGACCGAAAATGTCATTAATAGGATGAATTTCTACTACGTTCTATTTTCAAACCGTTATAGATAGTTATGTAAAAACATTATGAATAATTTAGTATGGTTGGGGTCAGGACATTTTGAAAGCGTTATGATTGGTCATTTGTATAACATTTATAACGCTCTATACTGCATGTTATACATTCCAAACCCTGCTCATTTCAATTCCAAACCCTGCTCATTTCAATTCGAAAACCACTTAATTTGAACCATATTCACAACAAAATATTGAAATGTAACATTAATCTGCATTTCATTGTCTCAAAATAGAACCACATTCCATTGTCTCAAAATAGGGTACATTCCATTGTCTTAAAATAGAGTACACTTTAGCTATCATTCCACATTTCTCAGGCCATATATATATACATCTTCACAAAAATCTATAAATCAGTATCCATTATAGCTAGTACACTTTACATCAAAACTATCCACACATCCCACACCATAACATACAACTTCACATAAAGACCTGTGTCCACAGCACATGTACCCTGCAAAAGATAAAACAAGGATTAATAAATGTGATATAATGATATAAGTCATGATTAAAAACACACATATATAAGATCACAATTCAACATATGTTGTGGGAAACTGTTGTGTGGAGTTTCTGTCAGATTCATCTTGTGTATATATAATGTAAGTACTATCAAAAAGATGTTGGCTTATAAGGCCTGAGGCTATTGCCTGCAGGTAGGGCAAGTGGCAGTAGGCTACATTAGCAGCAGGGCACTCATTCCCCCCCTTTTCCAGCTTGACCTGCTGTAGGGCAAGTGGCAGCAGGCCACAGGCCAAAGCAGTAGGCTACATTTCCAGTTCAAAAATATTTTATATAAGAAATTCCAGGTAGGCTACATTTCCAACTGAACTGAGAATCAAGGAATCCAAGCTCACAGATAAAACTGAAGGTGAAACAACCAAAATGTTAACATGGATATCCTGAGAACAAGTCTCAGGTATACCAGACAGAGAATTATTCATATGCAACCATACATCAAAAACCCAAACCAAATCAATATGAGAATGTACAAGTAAAACCAAACCCAAATCAATATAGGTGAACTTAATACAAAACCAATAATCCTGAGATACAAGTAAAACCAATTGTTCAAGGTTCACAATATAAAACTGAACTTATGCTCAGTTTAAAACCTGAGAACATGGATATCCTGAGAACAAGTCTCAGGTATACCAGACAGAATTATTCATATGCAACCATACATCAAAAACCCAAACCAAATCAATATGAGAATGTACAAGTGAAACCAAACCCAAATCAATATAGGTGAACTTAATACAAAACCAATAATCCTGAGATACAAGTAAAACCAATTGTTCAAGGTTCACAATATAAAACTGAACTTATGCTCAGTTTAAAACCTGAGTTCAACTTGAAATCCAATTTCAAAACTCCCAAAATGGAGAACCAATTTAACATAATAAAAGCTGAGAATTACTCTCATGTATGAAATATAAAACCCATATCTGAACATCAAACTGATACTTGAAGTATCAACCGATATTTGAAGTATCAACTCACTGCATCAGAGAAACAAATTCGACAGCCAATAATATCCAAACCAACTTGAACCACTTGATCATACAAGAGATGCATAAACAGCACATGAAACATTTCCAGTTCCTTTATATAAGAAATTCCCAAATGATGTTTCAAAATCCACAACAAATCCATAAACTCCATAACCACAAATTGATGTTCGACAAACAGAACAGAGGGTAGGACTATCAGTCATAGTTTAGTGAGTGTCTTGAGTGTATTGTGTCCATGTGACAGTAGGGTGTCTCGTATCAGTAATGGAAATGAGTGAAATGAGTACCTTGACCCTCATGTATCATCCATATGATTGGCAACGAATTCGATGAATTCGCATCGGACATCATCTATTTCTTCCTGCGTGTATGTTGATTTTTCAGCCAATGTTTTTAGCTAAAAAGTCAAAAAATAGTTACATTAGTTTGTATAATTTCAGAAAAGTAATTAAGAATTTAATTAATGAACAACTTACCTTTAACTCAATAGTAGGAGAGGGGTCTTCCATGAGATCCCGCATATATTTCATAACAAAATATTCGCATTCATAACCTCCAGGTTGTTTCGGGACCTACATGAAGATATTATTTGTAAGAGAATATAATGTCCATGATTATAATAAGTCATATATTAGTTTGATTACCTTGGGTAATTTTCAAGTAGGACTTCTACTTGATCTTTTACCACCAATATATGCTGTGTTGAGGCCACTAGTAGAAATTAATTATATATACTAACATCAGAATATACACATTTATTAAAATATTAACAATAATAATAATAATTTCACTCACGTATTGAAAAACAACTTAATGTCTCCTCTCGGTTTAAAACACAGCGAGTCCAACCAGTAAACATTAAAGGTAGAGAGCTCAACAACAATTAGAATCCAATGCTTCCTACATTAAAGGGAACATGAATGGAATAAAGCAATTTGGTTATTGAATAGGAAAGAAAAATCTTGCTACTTGATTAAAACTCCTTACTCCTTGTAAATGAAGGAAATGAAGCAAATTTGGGTTTTCTTAGCCTCTTGGAGCCTTTCTCTAACCAGATTGCTTATTGCAGGCCCGGATGCATTACTCATAGCAGAAGGGTTGAACATTACCAAAAGCTCCCGAGAGTTTGGAAATTTATCAAGCAAAAACCTAAAGCCAAAAGAATAGTTGAATATGGTGTCAATCGCAAAATATAAATTTCATATTTCTTACCTCATATAGGCAACAACAGGATTTACATCTAGCCATGCCATCCTACATAACTCCTGCAGAACGATTTTAGAAAGATAACAATTTGGAGTAAAGGTTCCGAACATTCCTTCCAATGGTATTTTAAGATGAGGGTCGGTATCCTTAATGCTTTCTACCATCTCTCCAAAAGTGTCAATTAACTCCCTACCACAGCCAGCAACCTTCAAAGGTTGAACACTGTCAGATTAAATTGGAATTTTTTTCAACAATTTCATAAAAGATATTGACACTAGCATTAAATAATATTACCTGAAGACCACCAACAATAAACTCTTTGGGCCAAGCTACTAAAGACCCAATTGCATCTTGAACAACTTCCATTTCTCCATCAACTGGCACGGGAAGGCTCACAGTAGGTTGAAGGGCTTTCATAATTGAAACCCTGACATTATGTTCCCCTAATTCAACATTATGAATTTTCTCATTTGGTCCACATCCTTCAAAGACAATTCCCTCGGCCACAATATTTTCTTTTGTGCCCACTGCTAGCTTGCATTTGGTTCCCTAAACAAAATAAGAAACAGTTATTTCTCGATATAATTACTACATGTTATAATTAAGTTGTTGAATAAAGATTATGTATTGAATATATGTAATTACCATGCCAATGTCTGATGTAGGATATGTTATGAATTTTTGCTCGCTTAACTTTGTATTCTGTTTCATCTTTTCAAAGAAGATAAAAAAGCATGTTAGAATAAACATATTAGACAACCTTCTTAGGAGACATTAACTTTGTATTAACTAATTGTAATAATCATTACCTTAGAACCATATGATGGACTCTTGTTTCCAGGAGACTCGCGTTTCGTAGGAGACATTATATATTTCCTATTACCACTTCCTTTGGTATTGGAAGCAACCTTCTCAGAGGTTTGTGAAGCTGCTTGGGCTTGAAATTCTTTGAGCATGGTCTCCAATTCTTGTCTCCGTCGACGCTCCTCTTCCAATTGGGACTTGAGTAGTTCATTTTGTTTTTTCATTCCCCGTTTTGGAAGCTTGAAATAGGTCGTTGGTGTCGGACCTAATCCCAAACCCCGAATACGTCCCGAATGCTCGGGAGTACCCAACGCCAAGGTTAGAATGTCCGTAGCTCCATCGGTCACCAAACTCCCATCTTCCTTTTGTTTGGTGTATTCCTCCTATAACAAGTACAAGGTTTTAGAAATATAAGCATGTTGATAAGCAGGATTCCTCTTAATAGACTGGACGATATATACTCACCACTTTCATAGCAACGTCCTTGGTCCCATCGTCAGTAAATGTACCGGCCTTAGTAACTCGTGCCTTTGTCCAAAAAAAACTTCTGTCATCTACATATTTTTCTCCCAACTGTCGTCGCTGTTTTGAAAGAAAAAAACCATGTTATCAGAGACGTTGCTCCACATGTAAATCATGTTAACTGATATACACATATGCATTACCAGCTCCTCTTTAAGACCCGGCATATCCCTTCCTGCTTAAACGATGAGGAAACTTGGCCTTGGCTCTCCGTGCACTTTGCTCCTTGCTCATTTTCTTATGATTACAACACATGAAGGTAGAGAAGAAATAAGATATATATATATATAATAGGGACCTAGTCATCCTTGTTATGCATAAAAAAATAATTTTGACAAGTTAACCTTAAAACTTGCAGACAGCCTGCTTTTGACGAATTCCTCCCACACAGATTGTTTCAAGATCCCCGAGTACTTTGGTGGAGGGTGCTTGAGAAGCTCACGATTGCCCTCATTCGGATAAATCCAATGCTTGGTGAGTTGACCTTTGAATGCCCTCCAACTCCGAGCCATGGATGCTAACACAAAGGCTTGACTATTTGGATCCAAGTCAAATTTGGCGTACAACAGAAAATAAATATTCAGCATCTATACATGAGTGCATAACATAGTGCATAACATGTAAAGCATTCCACTCTAAATACGTTCAGACTTGAATTCAAGCACTCAATGGTGCAGTGAACAAGTGAATTCAAGTCTGAACTTAGTTCACTTATCTGAACTTATGTGCCGACAATGCATATATGGTATGTAGATAGGTTTGGGTGTCTCAAATTGTATACATCCTAAGGAAAATCAGTAGACTATCTCTGTAACACACATGGCATACAATCATAAATTCTCAGTAACACACATGTTGAGCCTACAAATCAATTTGAAACATGGCATACAAAGGAACATTCAAACTGAAATTCTCAGGGACACACATTATTTTTACCTGAATAGCACTCCATAAGCTCTTTTTAACTGATTCTGGCACTTTATGCCAATTTGGATAAGTTATTTTTACTAAGGACTTTACTGTGACGCCGCAGTAAGTTGCCAAACTAATTTTTCCTTCACCAATTGGTTGCCCAACATCGTTATAAATGATCTTTATCCTCTCTTCATCATCTTTGATTTTGCTGACTTTTTTGATTTCGATGCCCCTCTACCTTTTCTCCGGCTACAAGTTTGTTCCCCGGAATCCTCACATTGCTGTGTAGCCTGCAACAAATAAAATCTGAGATTGAACTAACAAAATAAAATGAGTCAAAATGTGCTTGCAACAAATAAAATCTGAGTGTATGTTATGGTGTGGGATGTGTGGATAGTTTTGATGTAACAAAGTCTCAGTTTAGCACATTTTATGTTTCATGTTATGTGAAGTTGAACTTGTAAGCAATGGAATTAACACCCTTCCACACTTTATTTTCTAGAAATCATGGACACAGGCCATATATATATACATCAAAACTATCCACACATCCCACTTTAGCTATCATTCCACACTATAAAATGTGCTTGAAAACTGAGATTGAACTAACAAAGTCTGAGATTAAGAATAAAATATGCTTGAAATAGCATGAAACATAAAATGTCTGAGATATAAGTAACAAAATCTGAGGTTTGATATAAGTAACATAAAATGTCTGAAACATAAAATACACCCATTCTCAGGTTTGATATAAGAAACATAAAATGTCTGAAACATAAAATACACCCATTCTCAAGAAGATTTGGACTGTGCAATCCAAGTTCCCTCGCAATCTTCACGTAAATAGGTCGAGGGTGATTCATCAACAACATCAAATGAGTCAAAATTCGGTACTTTATTGCAAGTTTCAACTGAATCAAAACAATCGATTCCCTCGTCGTCATTGTCTTCATCATAATAAGTCCTTTGCGGAGCCGATAAAACGATTGACCAATTTTCATCCAATTGATCAGGAACATAAAATACTTGCTTTACTTGAGAGGGCAAAACAAAAGAGTCAGACTTGTGGCCAACTCTACCAAGCTCGACCAATGTAAAACCAAGTTCATCCACCTTAACACTATTCTTGCTGTCAACCCAATCACACTTGAAGACGGAAATCTGGAAGGAAAAATAGTCAAGCAACCAAATCTCTTTGATGACACCGTAAAATGCCATATCTGAGATGATGGGATTGTCGTCCTTTGTGCTAGCAACTTGAAAAGTCTTTGCCACTAGAGTCACTCCACTGTTTTGCTTGACTCGTACGTCGTCACGATCTTTCGTTTGATAGTGACACCCATTAATTGCATAACCTGGGAACTTAGTCACGTGATGTCGAGGCCCTTGAGCTATCCATTTTAATTCATCAGAGACATTGCTAGTTGGGTCTTCTACCGCAGCATCAACCTGTCATTTGTTTTCCTAAGTTCAATATTTTATTTTCACTAATTAGAACATAAAATATAGTAGCTTAATCAATACCCTTGATCGTAACCAACTAATAAAGCTGCGATTGTGCTCATCTTCTAACCATTTTGCACTTTTCACTCTACGAGGGTGCAACTTTTTCAAGTAAGCCTCGTGCTCCCTATCAAGTCATAAGTAGAATTTTGTTAATTACAAAGCGAAACATAAAAAAAGATGTGTTTGGTCCAAAGATAAAACTAAGTAAAGAGTAATATAGACATCCTTACTCGATATAAGGTTGAACATCATTTGTGTTGTGCAACACATAAAGATGTGCTTGGTCCAAAGATAAGCGGTCAACTTCACAGATATTTCCTTTTCCTATAGGTTTTTCCTCATTCTTCATAGAAGGAACTCCAATGGCGGGTTGTTCTTCTAAATATTCTGAACAAAACTCAATGGCTTCCTCTGTGATATAGCATTGTGCAATACACCCTTCAGGACGATTCTTATTTCTCACATAACCCTTTATCACACCCATAAACCTATAATGAACAAATGATAAAGATAAAAATGATTACACAAACATCAATCATGTTACTACATAATGAAAATCAAAGTTCAGACTAGACCAAACCAACCTCTCTGGTGGGTACATCCATCGAAAGAAAACCGGACCGCCAAGTTCGACCTCCCTGACAAGGTGCACCATTAGATGTACCATTATGTCAAAGAATGATGGTGGAAAATATTTTTCCAATAAGCACAATGTGATCACAAGATTATTTTGGATATCTTGCAATTTTTGTACATTCACGACTTTGGCACAAAGGGCATTAAAGAAGAAACATACTCGTATAATAGCACATCTCACATGCTTTGGCAACACACCACGTATTGCAACAGGAAGTAGTTGTTGCATTAGAACATGACAATCATGGGATTTGAGGCCATATAACTTTAGATCTTCCATTGAGACATTACATCTAAAATTCGAAGAGTAACCATCTGGGACCTTAAGGTCATGCAAAGTTTGACACACTATTCTTTTCTCTTGCCTTGATAAAGAATAACATGCAGCTGGAAGATAAATCCCATTTTTCTTATTATGAGGTGCCAATTCTTTCCTTAAGCCCATCTCTACAAGATCTTTGCGACTATTGATCCCATCTTTTGTTTTTCCAGGAATATTTAATAGGGTCCCAATGATACTATCGCAGACATTCTTCTCAATGTGCATGACATCCAAGTTATGTCTAATAGGAAGATATCTCCAATACTCTAGCTCAAAAAAAATGGATTTCTTCTTCCAATAACTTGTAACTTTGTCTTTTTGTACTTCTTTTTTCCTCTTCTTTGGTGTCAACTTCTTTTGCACTTCTGCTTCCTTCTTCTTCTTTGAAGTCTTCTTCTCTGATATCTTTTTCTGGAACATCTTATTTTTCCTCCAAGAAACCGGAATCCCCGCAACCTTCATTAATATTTGTTCCCCACTTAATGGTTCAGGATGAGTTCCAAACTCTTTGTCACCATTAAATGCCTTTCTTTGTGATCGAAAAGAATGGTTTTGCGGCAAATACCTTCTGTGACCAGTATAAATATTCTTGTTGCAATGTTTCAATCTATCTGAATAAGTATTTTCGTTGCATATTGGACAAGCAAAATATCCTTTCACACAACAACCAGACAAGTTGCCATATGCAGGAAAATCGTTAACAGTCCATAACAATACAGTTCTCAATGTAAAAGATTCTTGCCGATAGGCTTCGTAAGTCACAACTCCATCCTTCCACAGCAACTGGAGATCCTCAATCAATGGTGCTAAGTAAACATCTATGTCATTTCCAGGTTGTTGGGGGCCTGATATCAACAATGTCAACAATGTGAACTTTCTCTTCATACACAACCAAGGTGGTAAATTATAAGTATTTAGCATTACAGGCCAATAACTGTACCTACTACTGAGTGAACTAAATGGATTAATCCCATCGGCTGAAAGAGAGAGTCGAAGGTTTCTTGCTTCTGCTGCAAACTCTAGAAATTTATCATCAATTGTCTTCCACGTAGGTGAATCTGCGGGATGACGCAATTGGCCATCAACTTTCCTTCCGTCTACATGCCATGTCAAATTCTTTGATGTTTGTACCGATCGAAACCACCTTTTAAAGCGTAAAATAGGTGGAAAGTAACATAGAACTTTAGCTGGGATGCCCTTCTTTTGCTCTTCCTGACTTTGTTCAGACATATTCTTCTTTACCTTATATCTCGACGTTCCACACGTAGGACATGAGATTGCATTTTCATAATCTTTCTATAGAGTATGCAATCATTCGGACATGCATGTATTCTCTTATATCCCATTCCAAATATTGAGAAGCAACGCTTAGCCTCCCTAGTACTTACAGGCAATTCATTTTCTCCCGAAAGTATGTCGGCGAACAATGTCAACACATCTGAAAAGCTTTTATCACTCCAACCACTCTTGGCCTTGATACTAAAGAGCTTCACTATCGCAGATAGCTTCGTATACTTTTTACAACCATTATACAATGGTTTCTTAGCATCATCAAGCAATGAATTAAAGTTATCTTCATCATCTCCGTCAATGTCGTTCCTTTTTAATGCATGGAACATCTCTAGTGTATCTGCCACATCATTTAAAGTATCCATATCATAGTCCTTATAAATAGATGCACATGTATCCTCACACACTTCATTAGGATCAACTTCCCCATGCCATATCCATATAGTATACCTTGGATCGATACCAACTATCGTCAAATGAAATTTTACATCTTCTAAACTCATACTATAAAGATTCTCGCACTCATTACATGGACATCTAACGAAGTCGAGATCATCCCCACTAGCTTTAACATGCTCCATAAATTCATCAACTCCGGCTCTATATTCTTCCGATAATAGGTGCTTTGTCATCCATGATCTATTCCTCTGTATAATAAAGCAACACAACGATTAAGTGCTTTGTCATCCATGAGAGTGTGAGGATCAACATGAGGGGAACAATTTGTTCTTAGAATTTAGAATAAGGTGACAGTGAATATATGTGTGTATGAATCATGAGTGCTTGTGTGTGTGTCGAAGGGCTGAATAGTGTAGGCATGTGTGTGTTAGTGAGTGTGTGAGTGACAGAAAATGTGAGAGTGTGTGGGGAAACATGTGTGTAGGAAGGTATAAAGCAGGGTGAGGAAGTCTGTGTAAACAGCCTCATTTATTAGAGTATATAACCCAGAATTCAGTCCAATGCAGTTCTCAGGATTTGGGAAAAATGACAGCTCACATTAGGTTATGTATATCATGTGAGTGTGCAATAGCCCAATTCAAATTTCTTTATAACCTGTGTTCAATAGCCCAATTCAAATATATCATGTGAGTGTGAAATCCCTCGAACCTGAGATTAAAACATAGGGAGTGTTTGATTGTACCAAACCTTGAAGGGTCGGTGCACATGGATACAGTAGGAAATACCTTCAAGATTATCCTATCCCACATTAGGGGCAACCTAGTATCAGTGGGTACCTGGTTTAACACCAACTACATGGCTTGGTTTTGAATATCAGATATAAACAAGCCTTGGTCCCTCTTGATGCAGGTAACCCGAGTCATTGATAACTCGTTCAATATTGGAACAGAGAACTGTAGATAACAGTAGATATCATAGGATATGCCAATACCCATATGGCATAGGCAGAGTGCCATGATCAACCTACCGGGTATAGGGGTCCAAGGGATTGCAGGAAACAATATCGAGTACTGGGATGTAGAGGTTGTACCAGGGATGCTCTGAGTCTATATGTAGGAAATTGTGCACTTCATTGCTTTATCATATTAGTTCTGTAGTTGAATTTTTTCCCGAGACGGCAATATGATTACCCTGAAGTTCAAGCTCAATGTAATTGTACGACTGACCTTGCATATATACAAAGTAGAACCTTATTCTTCTAGTGATATCATTGCTTCCAGATTTCAACTGATATCTCATTGATGTATTATGTCTATATACTTGTGTATCATGTGAGTGTCGATGAATTAAATGGGAAATCTGTGAACTAATTCTCAGGTTATGTGTTGTACTTGAATCCCAAAATCAGGTTTTATATGAGATGAATTCTGGAATCAACCATTATATGAATCATCTACATAACTACAAAAGAGGGTCAAATAAACCTTAAAAAAAAGTTGGTCAACGCTCACATCCAACATGACCGATATCATTTAATCTAAAGATGTACAGTCAAACAATTGCATATATTGATGTCAAAGATCCATCCCACTCTCGATGCATGAGCAACATGCACACTGTAAAAAATAAATTGTATTGCCTGGAGTATTTTAATCTAAAAAGAATAGGACTTGATTTAAAGACAATATGACATGGCACATACACAGACACGGTACCGATTTCTGCGTGACCTGGAGTAATTTCGAGTGTAAAAATGACGTGTTCAACATGTGTCATACACGACGTTACAGGGACATTGATCTCTTTCTTGTCCATGATTTCTAGAAAATAGGGCAATTGAAAAAAACATGTCTCCATGAACCAAAACAAACCTTGCTACCCGAACGTGTCTCCATGAAGTTGAACTTGTAAGCAATGGAATTAACACCCTTCCACACTGCAAGAACCAACAAAGAAAGAAACAAGAAGATGAACCAATGCGCGGATGAAGAAAATGCATCACAAATTAGTAAAAAAAAGAAAATTCTTTCAAAGATTTCCAAACATGCATTCAAAGATATTTCAGCCATCTTTCGAAAACTAGGAAATAGAAACTAGGTCAAAATTAGGGCATTTTACTAAAATCAAGTCGAGGCATTAGGGCATTTTACTAAAATCAAATCGAGGCAGAAATTAGGGCACAAAATAAGAAAAAAAATTAGGACAAACCTTGGGGAGTTGATCGGGCTGAGGGGAGTTGGGGCGCGGCGAGAGGGGAGCGGGCTGAGGGGAGTTGATCGGGAGCGCCGGAGCGGGCTGAGAGTAGTTGATCGGGAGCGCCGGAGCGCCAGAGAGGGCGGAAGGGAGTTGGGGAGCGGCGGGAGAGAGAGAAGGAGAAAGAGAGTAAGTGCGGGAGAAGGGGGCTTTTCGACTTAAGTGCGGGAGTAAGTGCGGGAGAGTCGAAATTTCGACTTAAAATTTGTGTTTTTTTCCATAACGCTCGTACCACTTAGAGACATTCAATAACGCTTTTATATATAACCGTCATAGATTACAGTCTGGCTGAAATTTAATGACGCTTCTTTATCAGCCGTCATTAAAACCCCATATCAAGCGTCATTAAAGGGTATTTTTGTTGTAGTGTATCAGTCACAACACTTAAAATAAAAGAGTTAATATGGAGGAAATAACTAAAGACAAAAGAGATACAAACATTCTAGTATTTACTTCATATGCATTTCTATGGTTGAGAGAAAATCTCAAATCAATCTACCTCGTGATTCACACACGAATTGCATAATCAGAAATTATAAACTAAATCCTTACATCAAAAGAGAATTTAAATAGGCAATTCTAATTTACGATATAAGGTTTATATCTAATAAAGCAAAATAAAATTTAAATAGTTCATCAAGATCAAAGCCTTAATTATAGGTAAGCCTAACTTACCAAGTGAATAGCATATCTGCATGGGGTCATATTGTCATATCAAAAATAATAGTGTTTCTATAGAGATCGGGCAAGTTATCTGAATTCAAAAATAGTATGGCCTATCTAACAACCTTAACTACCCAATTAGTCAATTAATTAAGGGACCCTTATCCTAGTTATTCTCCTAAATCATTTTAATCCTAATTGTGAATGAGCATTTCCTGAGCGTAGGCTCGCAATAGTACGACTAACGTACCATCACGAGTTCGCAATATTTTGCGAAAACTGACCTGCATGGGCCACCACAAAAACTTGTCACGACCCGCACCCGCTTTTCGGATACGAGACGTGTCCAAGCCAGCCTACGCCGCAGAGTCGGCGGTAGAACATTGTCAAGCCTGTAAGAAATAAATGCTCTAGAAATACAACATTGTTGCTCATTCATATTTCTAAATCTATTACAACATGTACATCATTTAAAATTAAAGGGAATACAAGATTTTACAATTAATTAAATTGATACAAGTGCTTTCTATTTCTAGGTCGACCTCAGCATACCCATGTCCTCCCAGTGCTAAGAATGATCGCGGCTAAACCTGAAAAAGGTTGGTTATCCAGTCAGGATTGGAACAAGTACACAAATCGACGGCAATACAAAACACAATAGAATTAACAAGACATGAAAATAGCATATGGAATATGAAAGCTAGTAAGAAAACTGATGACATAGCACGATAGAGAAGTAAACAAGGAAAAACTAATAAAAGACATCTATCTAGGTGGTGTAAAATATCTGTTTCGACATGTGAACGGCTAAGGGGTAAATCCGGCACCCTGCACGTGTCATGTGCAGCTGCTATCATTCACGAAAGACACGGAGGGATAGTTCTGGGTAGTCCACATGTCTACTAAGATATTTTCCCTTTCGACTACTCCGTGTGACGAGCGTGTCAACAAGCAGCAAGATATATGTATAGACATGAAATGAAAAGACTACTATGAATCGAAAAGGAATCAGAAAGTGCACTTGCCTGAGGTCCTTAGCTGGAGAAACCAACAATACTATACCACTCAATGAGCCACAATCAGTCAACACATGTAGAAGTCTCCGGATGCTGAAATAAAAATTACCAACATTCTTAGAATAGTCAAATTAGCTAGGATTGCCTGTCCTTAAGTCCAATTCTGGATACAGGGGCAAAACGGTAATTTTGAATAAAAACGATGTCCGCCGTTGGACCCGCTTTGTACCGAAAAGTGTGCCAGAGTGAATGGTCTCTAAAGTCGTCAAACTATATGTCCATGGATCTAGTTTTTTGATACAAATCCAACCGTATGTCCAGAGTTGGACTTCGGCGGGCCGTACACAAAATCGCCCGTTGAGTGGGACCGTGGGGTCCGCAAAACGGTAATTTTATCAACGGTCTCAGAATCGAACCAAACTTGGCATACAGGACCAGAAAAATGATACGGTCCTGCTGGCGCAAGTTTTGTCTCGATCTGACGAGCGTGCACAAAGTAATTGGAGAATTTGCAAAATGCACGATACGGTGAATTTTGACGGATACGCATCAAATTCGTCGCGCACAACGCAACCAATTTGAATTCCGCCAAAGCCCACACGACCACAAAGCCGTTACGCAGCTTTTGATGCTTTCGGTTCGCGACCACGTCGCCCGTTTTGGCGGGACGCACGTCGTGTGGAACAATTTTCTAGTTTTTAAAACAGGTTTTTGACGAAGTTTACATGTGTTTATTTCTCTGTACAAAGCAAATTTCTACAAACTTCCTACTGGAATTTTCTAGCCCTATATGTTGGGTTTAACTTCTATTTAGAAAGTTTCCTGATTCGAAGGATAGATTGGTGGGAAATTCGACGTGAAGTTGGGTGTTTGGGACTGCTCTGTTTTGCAATTTGTAAACAGATTTTGTGTCAATCTTTGAGCTCTGTTCATGACGCGTGTCGTGAAACGTAAATTGAGCTAATGGGATCGAAACGAAGGTGGTTAGGTTAGATGCATACCAGAGAAGATGGCTCGGTGATTAGTCGAACGTGTGCGAAGAAAACACACAATGAATTTGCCTCGGCGGTCTGTCGTTGTTCTCTGTTTCAGTCGTTCGTGCGCGTGCGGCTATTCCGGCCGGCGGCGGCGACCCTCGCTGGCGCGTGCGCTCTCGCGGGGTACGCCCAGGTGGCTGGAGGTCGTGGTGGCTGTCCGCTGTGTGCACAGGGTTAGGGTTTCGAGTATTCTTCGTCTCGATATATATACTCTGTTGTGTTCTCGGGGGGGGTCGAGTTTATGTGGGGAAAAAAGTTAAGAGCTGCTGGGCTTGGCTATTCCCGCTGTGCGAGGGAAATTCTTGGGCTGGTCTGCTGTAACCGAGCGCGGGGGAAGTTTGATTGTCCTGGGCCTGGGTTACGTGTGAGCTAAGGGTTCGGTTGGCTATTATTATTAATAGCTTAGCTCCTGTTTAGATGTTCTCGGTTTGGGCCGAGGGGGTCTGGGTGTTTAGGCTTATTCATTCTATTTCTTTTTCCCTTTTTCTTTTTCTTTTATTAACTAATATATCTATATATATATTCATATAGATATATACCAATACCTATATATAAATATAGTCACAAACAATAACCCATTAATATCTCTATATACGCTTATATATCTATATTCACCCATTTTATATTATCAATATATATATATATTTACGTACACGTATTTATATATATGCACATATAATATATATATATATATATATATATATATATATATATATATATATATATATATATATATATATATATATATATATATATATATATATATATATACATGCACACATACACCTTAACACGCATAAATATATATATATATATATATATATATATATATATATATATATATATATATATATATATATATATATATATATATATTATATATTATATATATAGTATATATCTCTATTATATTTATATTAATATATATATATATATATTATATCTATATATATATATAATATATATATAATATATAATATATATATATATAGTGTATGTGTGCATGTATATATATATATATATATATATATATATAGATATATATTATATATATATAATATATATATATATATATATAATATATAATATATACATGCACACATATTATATCATATATTTATATACATACACCTTAACACGTATATAGTATATATATCTACACAAAATATATATATCCCTTTATATTTTCCTATATATATATATATAATATATATATTATATATAATATATATTATAATATATATATATTATATATAATATATATAATATCAATATATATATCTCTTCATATGAATGCTGGTATAATAATATCCATAAATCTAATTAAATTACCAATAATATCTATTTCTAGATTAGGGCCTATATTATAATTATGAATATATATAATAAAATTTTTAACGAAGGTAATATAACCAATAATAAAATAATATTATATAATAGTAACCACAATAACATTGAAAAAAATAATAATAAAAAGGATAAAATTACCATTCCAATAAAATAAATAACAATAAAATATTTCAAAATTTTGGGAAGGGGAGCTACAATGTTAAAGGCAGCAGCAAAGATGACAGGCGATAGATGGAAGGTGGTGGCCACCTTGGGTGTCAATAACACCAGTGCTCAAAGCTAAATCCGACCTCACGGTCAGCTTCCAGGAACCAGCAAGTTCAAAAGAACTCTGGAACGCTCTGTTGATCTGCTCAAGAACGGACTGCTCGGAAAGACAAGGAAGAAATACGAGCTGCGCGAGGTGCTACAGTAGGTGCTGGAACACAAGTTTTAGAGGAGCTCTCTCTACTCTCTGTGTAAACTTTTTCGTATGAAGAATAATCTATCGTTTTTCATGAGATAAGAGAGGCCCTATATATAGTGTCATATTGTAACCGTCCAGATCCGTATCGTGTGCGACGTTATGATATCAGATCCGAAATCCTCGGATCAGTTATCCCTCGTTACGAAACGGTCAGAACGTGGACAACCATGATCTGTGTGAAACAGTGCCACTGAGCGAGTTTCGCGTGCACCACCAGCGCACCCAGCGCAACCTGAGCAAACCCGCGCACCCCAGGCAACCTGCGCATCTAGCGCGCCCCGTGCAACCCAGTACACCCCGTGCAACCAGCGTACCCGCGCACCCAGCGCACCCAGCGCAACCTGGACGCGCACATGGACAGCACAACTGGGTCGTACAATGTGGCCGCGCAACGTGGCCGTGCATCCGGCAGCGCAGTCGGCTGCGCAAGTGGCTAACGCAACGATCGCAACTTAAGCGCACTATGCACCTAATGACGATGCTGACGTGCTAAGTGTAAAATGCGCCAATAAAATGCCACATTACGCCTCATGAGCCCATGATCCCGAGTCCGAGTTCGAGTCCAATTCTGAGTCCGAGTCCGAGTCGCTAAGCCCCTATAGGGCTTAGCCCCAATGGAAATTAATTTTTCAAGAGCAAAAAGTATGAATGCTTATCTTGGAGCCTTATCCTTACCTCCTAGTAAAATCACCCACATGATTCCCTCCTTAGGGTCACCACCCCATGTGCATATCCCAACAACACATACAAGTATATATGTTGAGATAACTCATGGTCCATTTTCTGTTTGGGACTAAACTTTACTAGACATATTGAGAGCAAGCTCTCTTCATGTCAAGGAGCAAAAGCACCAACAATCCCCCACATATCTTAACATATATATGTGTCTAGGGTTGAGCGTTCCCCACAGTAACTTTCTATTTTGTATTAGGATAGATGTCACTGACGACTTGAATCTTCCCGCATGGGTTGAATAACAATGTGATACAAGAATGGACTACGCCTTGAATTCTGCACCATAATTGTAATTATTTCTACTTACAAAGTGTAGTTACATGTGCTTCTGGCTGCACATTAAAGGCCCTGTGCCAGCCTGATTTCATTGTATAATTTTTAGGTGTCTACAAGTTTACCCTCAAGAGACGGCCTGATATCTTTTTCCATTCACTATAAGTGAGTTCTTTATTAAAGAGACATGGTGTGAAGTCTTGCGCTTCCTTGCGGTGCTACGTCGCTATGACATGGCCTAAAGACGAGGCATTACCCCTTCCTGGGAACCTCATCGTAGTGTCATACTACTGTAGCATGAGGTTACAGTCTCTTTGTAGTGTTATTCTACCCAACATGAAGCCTTAGGCTTCCCTGCGGTGTTACGCCGCAACGACATGGCTTGCAAGGCCGAGGCTTTACCTCTACCTGGGTACCTCATCGTGGTTTCACGCCACTGTAACATGGGAATACCCTCCCCTTTGTAGTGCTGTCTACAAATCTTCAATTACATCATACAACATTAGGCTACCTGCCTATTTGCGGTGCTACCCCGCTATGACTTGGCTTGCAAAGCCGAGGCATTACCCCTACCTGGGAACCTCATGGTGGAGTCATCCCACTGTAGCATAGAGTTTTACTCCTTGTAGTGCTGCACTACCGTGCATCTTGTAAAGCACACCAGGCATTCACTCTTCCTGAGAACTCATTAAGGTATTTAAGCCAACTGTAGAAGCATAAAAATTTCAGCAAATAAAGCCTTATGCGCCCAAGCCAAAAGAAGACATATGTGCCCAAGTGAATCTCCTATGTGCTCGAGTCACCCAGTGAAGCTCCTATGCGCCCATCATCCTGCGAAGCTCTATGCGACCAAGCCTGTGAAGCTCTATGCGCCCAAGCCACCCTCTATGAAGGAGGGTGCATAGCCTGAAACAGAGCTATGCGCCCAAGCCTGACTCGGTCAAAGCCATGATCAAAACGTGCCCCGAAGCGCACGGCCACGTCAGTCTCCACGAGTAGTCGTACACCGAAGCATGCGGCCACGTCAACACCACGACCAATCCACGACCTCGCAGCCTGCATGTGCCTACACCTTATGTGCCGAAGGTAGGACTATGCGCCCACATGAAAACCAGTGTGTTTTTCTCATATGGGAGAATAACATCATCCCAGCTCAAGAACAACTATAAAAAGGGGGCCTCATCCCTCTTCAAAAGACAGAACGGAAAGCATTTTCAACAGCCAAATTGCTGCACTTCTTGCCAGTGAGCCGAGAGTTAGCAATTTTCTTAGTTTTCTCCCACTTTTGTAATAGGAGTGTCAACGGAGTAAAGAAGCAACTGCCGCTCGATCTCCATCGTCTCATTCCCCAGAATTCTTTTTGTACTCGGGGATCCTCAGCGCGGGATCTCTCAGGCGTACTCGATTTGTGGTGCCTTGCGCCAATAAAGAAAAGACAGCATTTTCTTCTTCTTTTTGTGTGTGTCCACAAAAATGGCGACTCTGCTGGAGACTATCTTTTCCTCTGACGAGAAGGTGGTGACGCAATCCGATACCGACAAAGTGGGGAGCACTCAGAAGATGCTGATCGTAAAGTTCGATCAGCATGCGTTCGAAGAGATGCTCTCGAGGGATGGCTCTACGCCCTCAAAATCAGCGAAGCCAAACAAGTCTCACAAGACTTGGCTTCCGAAGGCTCGCTGTGCATATCCTGCTAGTGTCATAGCAGCTATGCAACTGAAGGACTCTGTCACATGGGCACATGACTCTGCCATAGAAGTTCCCTAAATGGAGAAGGCTCACATCGTTTCGGGCTCTACTAGCCCAGTAACTTCTTTCCTGCACAACCAACAACAGAGTTTTCGATGCTAGAGACTTAGAAAAGGAAAACACTAAGATGCCAAGAATCGGGATGTGCGACATTCTGGACAAATCTAGTGAGGCTCACAAACGAAGGAGGCGAAATTGGAAGAAAACATCGCTGCTCCACCAAGCATGCTCCCAAAGCCATGCGCCCAAGGGGATGTTTGGGTGCATAACCCCAACCAGAATGCTTCTGTCTTCAACAGACTGGACATCCAGGGTCATGCACCCAGGCTCACTGGATCCATACTATGCACCCACATCAAGGAGGCTCGGACATGCTGTCAAGGAGCATGCGCCCAAGGCCAGTCTCCAAGGCCTATGCGCCCACAGCAAAAAGATAGGCCCCAATGCGTATAGCACTGGGTTGTCTTCAAGGGCATCACAGAACTTAGGTGTGGGGTTGCCCCTGCACGTGAACTAAGTCTGGATGCGCCAACTCTCCTTACGAACTCGCATACAAAGCTCGGCGATGCATACAACATGGGTTGTAAGGCAAAACTTCCTTCCGCTGACTTGCGCGACATGATAAATCATAAGCGTAAAGCGGGAAGGACATAACAATTTATAATGCACATCCGTGCACCAGTATTGTTATCAACTGTTGCTGCTCCAAAGCAACAAGAGTGCCTCAGAGAAAGTCTGTGTTTCGACGGCTGCATTTCTCTGACGATAAAAAGCCACTGTGTGTTTCATCCAACATGGCTTCATGGGGTCCCCATTACGGAAGCCCCAATCAAAGACGGTGGACTACGAACCCAACTTTCTCTCTCAGTTCTGCGAGAAGAAGAAGAAGAAGAAGTCTACCAACAGATGGCCAGCAGGCTGTCATATCTGAAGGAGTCTATATGGGTACTCGGTCAAAGGCAAGATTCCGTATGGACGATGAAGACTCCCAAACTGGGAGTAGTATTCCCTCAGAGTCTGAAGCGGATGACCTCCACACTGGGGGTAGCCTTCCAGAGGACGACGATCCCTCCGAATTCGATGGCGACTATCTACCTCCTCTACCTGAAGATGAAGGACTTGTTCACTCGGAGACAGACAGTATCAGTACCAGTTGTACTGTTTTCTCTGTTCATACTCGCATCTTATCTACATACATGACGGACGGAGAAAGACCTGAAAAAGCTAGTGATCAGACCAGCAAACGGCTAGAGGGTCTTGAAACAGCATTCGCCAAGATCACTGATATGCTTACCAGTATCATAGTGGTTCATGCTGCTGGGACTGTTCCTCCACCTCAATAAAATGTCTCGGTCCATGCTAGTCCGACTCATAGCAACAACCCTCCTTCACTACAAAAGGAGTATCATTCCGTTGCGCCTCCTCTAAATCTTACAAATGCTGGGGGTGGTCCTTCGCCAACGACGCCTGACAACCGTTCAGCAGCCGTTTTCTAATACCTGCTTAATCAACAAGATGCAACTGATTCCCTGGTCGCCCGTCTTGACACCATCTCACATAAAACGAGCTTCAAAAGATGGGGATATCTCAACCGTATTCTCCTGAGTGGAAGAATGCTACTTGCCCTCCTAACTACAAGCCGCTGACGCTGAATTCATTTGACGGGTTGACTTATCTTCGTCAACACATAACATACTTTAACACGCAGACTCTATACTTGCCCAGAGACGATCCGTTCTTATCGAAGCTGTTTATTAGCACCTTGCAGGGGGTAGCTTTCGAATGGTTCTGCAGTCTGCCTGACGGATGTATCAATTCATTTAAAGACTTGGAGAGGTTGTTCCTCAACAGGTTTTACGAGAGTGGCATGCATGTTAGTATGTCCACCCTCATCGAGACCAAGCAAAGGAGGACTGAGTCTGTCATCGCCTTCATCGAACGCTTCAGGCGGCTAGCACTGAAGATACCCTTCGGCATACCAGACTCAGAACTTATGGATACTTATCGACATAACTTCCTCTACGGTAAAGTTTTGTCTGGGTATACATAAGTATGATACATGGCCCGCTTTCATTGGGACCGCTGATGCTGTTGAAATTGACGTTCCTAACTTAGAACTACTGGGGTTGAAAACACCCAAATCCGAAGATAATGGCAAGCATCCTCAAACTATCCCTGTTCGTGGGGGTAAAGGGAAAGAAGTCCTGAAGGTCGACACATCCAAAGGAGCTTCCAATTCTCAGGACGCCTCCGACAAGCCTAAGGAGACCTTCTTCTTTGATGAAGATGATGTCATCACTATCTTTCACACATTGATGAAGGGTAATAAGCTGACATTGCCTCCACCACGATGACCTGCAGAGGCGAACCAGCTCAACGATTCCAAGTACTGTCTCTATCATCAACACGTGCATCATTCTACCAAGGACTGCATCATCCTAAAAAAGAAGATACAACAACTTATCGACAGCCAAGTGATCAACTTCAAAGCTGAAGACAAGGTCGTATCTTCTAACATGATCTATCTTTTTGGTGACTTTCCTCCCACAGAAGTCCCAGACAGCGTGGTCCCGATTCCTAAGGCAATAATAGAAGTCGTCAACCTACCGCCAGCTCGCAACTCAATCTTGGTGCCACTCACGACTGAACGTGGTGAGATCATGTGGGTCCATCCGGACCTTGTGCAAGAAGTGACACAGGGGGTGGTACCTCCCAAAGGAAAAAGGGGCAAAAAATACAAGTCATGCCATATGGTATCCTCTCCTATCTACGAGATTCTATCTAGCGAGACGCGATCGGGAAAGACTTATCTTCGGACATACAATCCCGCACAAGAAAAAGATGTACCTTCTCAACCTCCTGCTGCCCCCACAAGCTCAGAAGCCGGCCCGTCTAAGCCTCCAACTACGGACAAAGCCAAGCAGAAGGAGACGCGGTTTGACAAATCTCTGAAGGCGCCAGCTCCCAAAGGCATGGATTGGCCCTACAATTTTGACATACTGGCACAGCTAGCCAATACACCTGCCAGGTTGTCTCTGTTCGATCTGTTGCGACTCTCCAAAGAAACACGGAATGCCTTAAGTGAGGCTTTACAACATGCCGACTCTTATCTCGCTGAAGTTAAAGCCCCTCTTGTCCCCATTGCCACAATACTATGGAAGTAGTGCCCAACATCACCTTTTCACAGGAGGACATGTTACTCAAAAATAATCGTCATAATAGACCCATGTACTATACAGGGTATATTGGGACGATCAAGGTGGACCGCATGCACATTGATCCAGGATCCTCCCTCAGCATTATTCCTAAAAGTTTACTTCAAATTCTGGGAATCCCTCTAAACAAGTTATCTGCAACCAACACAACTACCATGGCTTTCAATGTTGGTCAAAGCCACCCGCTGGGCAAGATCCTTCTCAAGTGCCAGATCGGTGATCTCCGAACGGAGGTTTCTTGCTATGTGATCGATGCCAATATATCCTACAACGTCTTATTAGGACGTCCATGGATACACGAGAACATGATCGTTCCTTCTACACTTCACCAGTGCTTCAAATACGTCAACAGTGACGGTGTCGTAAAGACGGAGTTTGCCGATGTCGATTTTAAAGGCATCGAAGCCTACTATGGAGATTCGGTACTTTACCAATCTCTGCCCGCCAAGGATGACGGCAACGAAGCTGACAATGAGGCTGAAGCAAGTTCATCCTCCAATGATGGTCCCCTGATCATCCGAGCCAAAGGACGTACTACTCCAAAAAGTACTCGAAGCCTCTCATAATTTGGGTAAAAAAGAAGAACCCTGACAAGGTCAAACCATTGACCATCACTCAGCAGATACCTCGGAAGGAACCTACTGAAGCCCGTCCTCCCAATCCTGAAGAATTACCCTACGGGGTGAACTCAGCCAAGACTGTGGCTCCTCTTCCAGATGACGATCCTCTCAATGAGTATATCAATACTCATAATAATGTACCTTCAGCAGATGATGTTATCCCTGAAGAAGAACTTGCGTATTTCCTTAGTAAAGGTTTATCTTTGAATTACTTCGATGTCTATCAATCTGTAAACCACTACATAGATACGATATACGCCTAGAGCACGGCATAGGACCACACTCTGTATGCCGGTCTCGATGCCTCACCTGCGGGAAAAAGTTTACCCAGAAGATATCCTCTACTTCATTGTTCCAGCCAGAAAGAAGGATGAAGAACTAATCATCTTCGGTCATATAATTGGCGAGAGAAAGTTCGTTCCAGACTCTACTTCTTCCAAGCACAACATAGAAGCTGACTATGACTCTGAAAAAATAACTTTTTCGGTATAGTTGCCAGGCCAAGAATATCATCCAGAATATGGGATATGACATCAAAAGTGACCAGGGGCTAAATGACGGCCGAGGACGATGGTTGCCAATACGACACTTTGCTCCTCCCGGCAAACCCGAGAACTACTATTAACGAAACAGTGTTGGTTTGGGTGTCACTCCTCCAATAACTCTCAAAAGATCAGATGATGAAGCAGATCGTTGTTCTCATTCTTCTGAATCCTCCCTCTGGGACTCAGACTCCAGCATTGGCGACATATTCAAGACAACTCTGTCCGTCAACATGGTTTTCATTGACCAAATTGCAGACGATGTCCAATCAATCGAGCTTGAAAAATAGGCTCAAAAGATGGATACTTGGTGGGAGCTGCGCTTCAAACAACGTGAACCACCTACCAAAGACGAAGTCATCCAAGTTAATTTAGGAGATGAATCATCTTTCAAACCAATCTTCATCAGCAAAAGTCTATCTGGCAGTGAACGCCAATCTCTTATACAGCTTATAAGAGAATACATCGACGTCTTCGCATGGAGCTATAAAGACATGTCAGGCTTGGACCCTAAAGTCGCCATGCACCGCTTGAATATTTCGTCTAAAGCTAAGCCAGTGAAGCAGCAACGATGATTCGACCAGACATCATGGAGGCCATCGAGAATAAGTCAAGAAGCTCATTGCCAGTGGATTCATTTACGAAGAACAACACCCAGACTGGGTTGCCAACATCGTTCCAGTCATAAAAAAGAACGATAAAGTTCGAGTCTGTATTGATTACCGTGATTTGAACTCTGCATGCCCGAAGGACGAGTTCCTTCTACCAATCACCGACGTAATGATCGACAATACTTACGGCTTTGAGCATGTCCTTCATGGATGGGTTCTCAGGCTACAACTGATCAAGATATTCCTCGACGATGAGAAGCACACATCTTTTCGAACACCGTTGGGGGTATACTGCTATACGGTGATGCCCTTCGGATTAAAATGTAGGGGCGATATACCAGCGAACCATGAACACAATTTTTTGTGATTATTTACGCAAAACTGTGGAGAGTACTACGTAGACGATATCGTAGTTAAAAGTCGTCTCAAGGACAACTACCTCCAAGACTTGAGAATGGTGTTTGAACTAATACGTGCACACCAACTCAAGATGAATCCAACCAAGACTTTTCTGGGAGTCTCCAGCGACAAGTTCCTTGGTTTCTTCATCACTTCAAAGGGTATACATCTTGTCCTGGAGAAAGTGAAGGCTATCCTCGATATACATCCTCCAAGAAACCTCAAAGAGCTACACGGACTACAAGGAAGGCTTGCCTACATCAGACGATTCATTTCGAACCTCTCTAGAAGGTGTCAACCATTCACTCAGCTTATGAAAAAGGCTATCTTTCGTCTGGACTGAACAATGTCAACGCACATTCGACGACATCAAGGCGTATCTTACAAGCCCTCCAGTATTGGTAGCTCAATAATGGGGAAGCCCTTCTTACTATATGTCCGCGCTATGGACCATTCTCTTGGCACCCTATTAGCTCAGAAGAATGAAGGCGGCCATGAACGGGCAATCTACTATCTCAGCCGCACAATGGTGGGTGCGAACACAGATACACACCGATGGAGAAGAATGCCTTGCACTAGTATTTGCCATCCAGATGACACGCCACTATGTGTTTGGGCAGACTATCCACATTATATCTAAAGTCAACCCTCTCAGAATCATGACTAAACCGGGCTCTCTCAATTCCCATTTAGCTACATGGGTAATGCTGTTGACTCCATACGATATGCTCTTCGTTCCTCAGAAGGCAGTAAAAGGCCAAGCATTAGCTGATTTCCTAGCAGCTCATCCGGTGCCAGAATCTTCCAAGCTCTACGACGAAATCCTCGACGAAGTGGTGGAGTCTAACACTGCAACTGAAAAATCCCCATTTGGCGAATGTTCTTCGACGGTACATCAAGAACATGACCCAAAGGAAATATTATAGTCGAGTTGGCATCGTGCTCGTGTCACCTGATCATCTGGTTATACATCGTGCATATTCTCTCGTGGAACCATGCACTAACAACGTAGCCGAATATAATGTCCTATTAATCGGCCTGCAACTGGCAAAGCAACTGGAAGTTGACTATCTAGAAGCTTATGGTGATTCCAAGCTAATAGTTAGTCAGGTCCGAAGGGATTATGAAGTTCGCCACAAAGATCTCATCCCCTACTACAAAGCAACAATCGAGTTGGCGTCTACTTTCGCTGGATTCTTCATCGAGCATGTGCCTCGACTACAGAATATAGAAGCAGGTGCTCTAGCCGGTCTCGCTGCTTCCTTGACCGTTCCTACTAATACTCAGCAGTCGATCACAGTGTCTGGTCGAAAACTATTTGTATGAAAAATTACTTGCTTATTGTCACGCCCAGAACCAGAATACCGGAGAGCGGGGGATGACTCAGCCAGCTACGTATTACGGGTAGATGAATACCGTATAATACGATCAATGATGTCTAAAGACGAGGGGGTGCATACTACATGAAAGTCTTACTAGGGTTACTCAACATCTTTGTCTCAATCATTCAAACAAGAAACAGTAATTAGAGAACATGTAAGATAAAGCAGTAAGGCATCCCAAACGCTCAGTCAAAATGTTCTTGAGAACTGGCTTTACAAAACATAGCAAGAGGATATAACAAGGTACATACAATCGTTATCAGCTGCAGTCTGACTTAGTTACAATTATGTAAAAGTAAGTGCAAGACTATCCGACTAACATGTCGGTGCCAAGTAGAAAAATATAAAATAAGTAGTAAGACGAGCAGGAAAGCAAGAAACCCACTCGTGTCCTCATGCATCATCCCTCAAGTATTGACCATCTTGGAGGTAGAAGTAATCTGAGTCCTCGGAACTGGCTCTAAATCTGGCCATACAAAACCAGAGAGGTTAGACCTCTAATAGCAAGTACCACAAGAAGCACGACATGAGAATTAAAACCAGTGGTAAGAGTTAAAAATATGATAAATAAGTCTCCGCTTGCTACTGGGATTCTCACAACATCACGGCACTTCAAACCAACTTCCCAACCAAACAAGGAAAGAAGTTGACCCGTCATGTCCTACATTCTGATCATCTCAGTAGTTAATAGAGTAGGTACAATACGCAAACAAATCAATTTAACGGCAATACAACTACTACGGCTTGCTAAATGTGAGTTCAAAGTTATCCTGAAAATATGCAATAAGGATTCCTCAGTTCTTACTATGCACAAGCAAGGCTAGTCTACCCAATAATCAATTACGCCAATCAGGAATTAGACGAGTCCCGTAGGATGCTCGTCCTCAATATACAGTAAATAATATAAGCAGATACGCTCCCTGCCAGTGTGGCAGATTTGCAGTATCTGTGGGAACCAGCCGGCATGTCGGGGCACTAATTGCCCCAAGGATGGCGCCATGTAAGAACTCAGAAATCCATTCTCTCTATGCAATCGTTATTTTATTTAACTTAGTAGTCCCTATGTTAATTGAAATCCCATGTCGTGATCATGGTCATTCAGGATGAGTACTTTCGTACAGAGTACGATATGCACAACTCTACAACGATGCCTGTACGGTTAGGTTGTAGGTTTACATAGCGTAATGCAACAATCAAATCTAACCATGGAATAATGATGCCGTGACTATAGAGTACACATGTCGCTTTTGTAGAAAATTATTTGAAGCATGCACGTGTCCATATGCTAATGTTCGGGATCGGCTAGTCGATTGCAATGGTTCATAGTTAATATGAACGTGTCTTATTCAATTTCAATAAGACGACTAGCTAGTCTCTTAGTTCCAACTAGGAACGCATGATCAATCATTAGTCAAGGTAACAATCATTACAATTGTGACAAGGCATGAAAGTCTACTAGTATTCAGTATGGTCGAGTCTATAACTCTCAGGGTTTAGTTCCAGTCATACTGGGTATCTATAAACCAATCGGAACACAGGGCACATTCCACACCACAATATATATTAAAATATTAGCATATCATATTATATCGAGTTCATGTCAAAAAGGCGTAAGGATATAATAGGAGAAATGCCATGCCGACATAAAGTAAATAAAGTATAGAGCAATAGAACACCAATGTTGGATTACGCCAAGGCTAATCTATACCATGACTAGGTCTACGTCAAAGCTTTACGCTAAGGCCACCGGTTTACGCCAAGCTTTACGCTAAGGCAAATACGCACGTAAAGAAAGTACGTGTAAAGGAGTAACGTTACGCGTAAACTCGTACGCGTAAGGGTTAAAGTTTACGCATGGATGGATACGCGTAAAGGAAGTACGCTCAAATAAAGGAACAAAGTTGTGCATAAAAACTCGTCTTACGTCGAGCCAAGGAGTACGCGTAAAACAGAGCTACACATAAAAACAGGATTACGCGTAAGACTTGTACGCGTAAAAGAATAGAGTTACGCATGAAACACTGTACGCGTAAAGAGTCAAGTTACACGTAAAACATTGCATGCGTAAAGGGTCGAGCCACGAGTAAAAGTTGCACGCGTAAAGAGTCAAGTTTACGCACGAATGAATACGCGTAAAGGAGTAATACGCCGAGCCAAGTTGACTTGCGTAAAATAGATTCACGCTGACACGAATGATCATGGGCGTAGAGCTTGCTATTACGCGGACACGTAAAAATGTGGGCATAAAGTTTAATGCTTACGCGGGCACGTATAATGAGCGTAAAACTCCTTCCGAACTCAAAATTCCATGGAACCTTCATTCCAAGCAAAAATGGAACTTCCATGGGTCAAATGGCGTATAACACAAATCAACAGCCTGGAAAATCAAAACTGAAAACAAAGAAGTTTAATAGATCAAACCCACAAAATCCGAAAATGGCAATTTAGATCTACTAAAAAGGAACTTCAAAATGAAAATGTCAAGTTCTAAATTATCTTAGGATCACGAGAGGATGATAAATGAACCATAAGAATATGGGTTCTCATGTGGAGGAAGATGTACTTGCCTATGGGTGTAGAAGCATGAATTTCACAACCAGAAAGCCCATGCGCCAGACACTACATGCGCCAGAACTCGGACAGAACACTTCACAGTAAAGTCAATAAGTATAGACATTTGAAGAAAGACTTTTTATTTATATACAAAAGTCTATTACATGTCTAGAAAAGGTTGTACAAAGGAGAATTTCTACAAAGAAAGATCCTAAGTCTACAGCCAGCGGCCACCATGCGCCTCCAGATAGGCGCAGCAGTCACCATGCGCCGCCAGATAGGCGCAGCAGATACCATGCGTCCCAACCAGGCGCATCCTACCATCTCTTCAGCAGCTCAGTTATGTGCATCCAGCTCAGTTATGTGCATCCCTCCAGCAGCCCAGTTATGTGCTGCTCTTCCAGCCAGGCTCACCTGGCCGAGCAAAATGTGGATGGCAATTAACACCCCATCCAGAGAAAGAGCCTCCAAAGCCAGAGGAAGACGGTCAGGGCACCGCCATTCCGATCTACGGCTCTTCCGGAACAACGGAGACGAGGCCCGAACATCCCTATCTTTATGCAATAGGCACCTTCCGCCTGCCTCAGAAGCCCTCGACTCCATCTTTTGGATGTAACAGTCACCTTCAAGTGCATCAACGATGACATGGCGTCTTATCTTCACCTCGGGAACACTTCGTCAACAGAATGCACCCGAATACCCAAGTTCATGTTGGAGGTACGTGAGAGAGCGAGAAGCAACCTTCTCTCCATGCCACTATTCATAGGCTGGGCAGATCAAACCCACGTGCCAAGTGGATGGCTCTCTGAATTCCGTGCAATGAACTCACATTAAATGGATGAGCCGGACGCCTCGACTTCAGCCAAACGGCTATTTAAAGGCACTCGAGAAGCGAAACAGACGCATCATTAAAGACGTGTTGGATGCGCCGGCTGGACAGCGCATCACACCCCTTCAAACACCATGCACCTCCCACAGATGTGCCCTGTATCGAGCACATCACAGAGGATGCGCCCCCATATTCCTATACGCCTAGTGGAACGTCAATCAACGTGCCCACTCAGCTGTCCATCGAATGTCACCAACATTAAATGCTGAACTGACAGAGTTGGCAGCACACCTCCCAAGTCTGAACGGTTGACAGCTTTTACAGAAAATGAAGCGTCCACAATGTCAGCATTATATGACTTTACCCTGACGGCTACTGCCACGTGGCCACCCAACCATCCGCATGCGCCTCAAAAGCCATGCGCCTCAGACCCTTCACTGATCCCTAAAGACAGAAGAAGAGTCTCCAGTTGAAGCTTTGCATGCGCCTCAAAAGCCATGCGCCCAGAACGGTTCGTGACTCCTAAAGGTCACGAGCCAAAATCTCTTCGTGCGCCCAATCCAAGGCACATCCCACCAAAATCCCCCCATCAGATCCGAGATCTCCGAGCCATGAGTCGATGACACGTGTCCTTTGACTCAACTCATCCAAGATTTCAGCAACAGAAAGATCTTCTCCTCTGCTACGTGCCGGCTCACAACAGCAGTATAAAAATTCAACCCCTCGAGTAGGCGCATCATCCATGTGCCTCCATTAGCAATCAACACGTGGCGTCCC
>JANAVB010017800.1:9061608-9063559 GCA_029216955.1 Iris pallida | reverse complement strand
CTTTGTGGTGTAGTGATGTGGGACTATTTATCACTAGCTATAGGCAAAAACACCAACATATCCTTTTCGGATCATTACAAAATTTGTTTTGATTTTGTGGAAGAGGACAAAAGAAATTAACATATATTTAGAGTGGGTTAAAAGGTTGTAAAAGGTGTCCTGCGCTAGTAGGGTGGGCACCGGGGCCCTAACCAGTCTAGACGGCCACGGTTCAAAAAAATAAATAAATAAACCCCAAAAAATCTATAAAAATTGCAGAAAAAGTCCATAAAACCTTAAAAACATGCATAGTTGGGGGTCGAAGAGCCTAGGCAGACATCAGACGGAGACAGACAACCTAGCGCCTAAGACGTCACCTAGGCCGATCTAGAACACTGGTTGGGTCTAGTGAATAAACGGTCCAAGCATGGTGAAGAGGTGGCAACGGATCAATAGCTGAAACTTTTAATGTATATGGTCGGCTTGCCCAACTGTCCAGGTTCAAGGGAGACTTTCACAAGCAATGCAAAGTGAACCTCAATGCAAGTTTGTTTAGGCTCCCCCCTCATTCCATCAACTCCATTAACTAATACCTTATCACTATTCCTAACCGGTCATCCATTGTTCTAATACTATCTAGTAGATGAAAATTCTGTAAGGCAGGTTGAAGACTCTGTGGTTGTTCATTATCCCTGCTATATGATAAGTATTAATAGGTCAAGCTTCTATTACAAACGCACGAAGGTTAAAATGTCAAATTACATAAATCCTAACATGCTTAAAGCCAACTCTAAAGTTCGTTATTAGTATATCAATAAAAAGCTTCATTAAAAGTATTGAAACAGCTTTTACTGGTCAAAGCTAACAGAACTCTGTACACATGGTCAGTGTTCCGGTCAGTGTTTAAAAAATCGGACCGGACCCGCGGTTGAACGGTCAATCCGTAAATCATCAATTTTTTTTGGATTGTTTTAATACCGATCCACTTTTTTTTTTAAATCGATTCTTTATGTTAGTAGATCGGTCGCCGGCTGGTAGACCACTGAACTGTCTGACCCAATTGGATTTAAATCGGTCTGAACCTGATTTTTCCATACAATTTCTTTGTTAGTTTTGACTTTGGTTTGGACTTTACATGCAATATGATGATCTTTACTAATTTTAGCATAAGTAGTATATGTGTAGTTATGTATATGTATATATTCAAATAAAATTATAAGTCTATAAAATGGTTCAACCTAGGTTAAAATACTGGTTAAACCGGTTTGATCCAATTCAGTGTTCTCATATGGTCGATTCCGATCCAGTTTTTAAAACATTGGTTCCTATTGACAAGCAAGTACCATATGCACATTAGACTTTGTGCCTTATAGTATCCATTAACTTCTTATATGGTTATTTTTGGCATGGATAATTGTCATATGTGTGCTGTTTGTGTGCGCATATACGGGAAAGAAAAAGAAAAAGAAAAAGAAAAAGATAATGAAAAGATAAAAAGGTTAAAAGATAAAAAAATTGTTTGGTTAATAACTCTGTTATCACATGCGACGTCAAACGGCCTAGAACGTGCAGGTAAAAAGCCGACCACCCGACCTATATATATATATATATCTATATATATATATATATTATATATATATCTAATATATATATATATTATATATATATTAAATGTTTCTGGAATCGCTCCTACTAGAATTCGAACTCCTGACCACTCGGGCCGCATGATCTCACTTAACCACTAGACCTAGAGGTCATTTGCTATATATAATATATATATATATATAATATATATAGAGAGAGATGAGAGAGAGAGAGAGAGAGAGAGAGGAGAGGAGATGAGAGAGAGGAGAGAGAGAGGAGGAGAGAGAGAGAGCGAGGCGCCTACGGAATAACTTACGGGATGAGAAAATACACGTATGATTCTCTTCTAAATCTCTTTCTCTTTAAAAAAAAATCTCTTCTTAAATAA